>LN891186.1:43365-87476 GCA_900010015.1 Tuber aestivum
AAAAATGAGTGTGGTTTTGTTGAAACCTACACATGGGCTTTGTTGATTGTTACCAGGAAAACAGGTTTGAAGGGTGGCAACCAGAGAAAATCAATCTTGAGATAAACACTTTTTTCTTTTTCTCTACAGTAGAATAACTTCTCTTCTGTAATAAAAAAGTTTAAAAATAAAGTAATTCTATTAAAATTTTATTTACTATGTAAAGTATATATCTGTGCTTTAAAATATACAAAAATATATTATTCATGTAGTTTTCCTACCATGTTTATTCTTAGATCCTAGAGGTCTTCCATGTTTTTTTGTTTTTGGCAATCCCTCCTTAAGCAGTAGAGCTTTCCTTAGCTGCTTAACCATCTGGCCCAATTGTAACTGTTCCTCCAAACTTGTAGTATGAATAATTTTCATGTGGATTTATGATGTCCCACATGCAATATAATTCAACAAAAAAAAACTAATCTTTACTTTAACTATTTATAACATCACACCTCTGTAACCTAGTGATTTCAAACCAGGTTCTACAGATAGCCAGAAAGCTCTAGTATTTTTCTATGAAAAAAAATTATTTTCAAAATATTTTATATTTTTGTACATAAAACAGGCTAGAGAGGTCATTAGAAGCTCAAAAATATTTTCTGAGCTATTAGGACTATGCTCTAGAGGGCTACCTATATGGCTATGCTAAAATAAATGTTTTGATGTTGAAGGCCAATGTGTAGGTTTCTAAAAAACCACACTCAAATTACCTTTAATCTTGATATATTGTAGATTCATCTTTTCTTATTGCAGCAACTTGGAAGGGGGCTACCTGACATTCATATTTTGAGATCAGATTAGATGGATTATCAGATGATCAGATCCACTTTTGAGATAAGTGTACAGTACATAATAGATTGATAGACTACCTGGTCAGGTAGATGTTACAGTCGGGTGCGCTGTTTGGTTTTTTCTTTTTGGTTCTTGGGTTTGTTATTTCTTATGTTTTTTCATGTTCAACATTCTGGGGGAATTACTTGGAGGTTTTTCTTTGGATGAACATTCTACTCCGAGGAGTTACTCTGGAGAATAGGAACTGTGCAACATTTGGATGGGGCACAAAGATGCCCTGTTTGGCACCAGTTGACTCGACATCTCTGGAGAGCAAATGTATTTCTTGTCTGATTTGGATAGGTTGTCTTGTAAGGTTGAATTGGTTGAATTACTAGTCTTGAATAAAAGTTATCTTTCAAGTGTACCTGAGGAGGGTTTAGTACCCGAAATCATGCTGGCGTAATAGTAAACAGCACTGCAATTCGTCTTATTGATTTAAAATATTCTTGCAACGTTTACCAACCCATTGTGGCTACTCTTGTGTTGAAAGGGAAGAGACTAGCAAGAATGAGTACTGTGAGACAAACCAAGAAGGGGTGGCACTCCAGCCCACCCAAACAGAGCAAGTCTATTTACTTACCAGTGACAATAGATTGGCGCATTGGGTGTAGGCAAATAAGTGCCAAAGCGCTGTTAGTATTAGACAGTGGAGCTACTGGCCAAGTGCTAAGTAGTCAATGGGTTAAGAGTATGCAAGCTCCCTGTGTACGAAGAAGGATTCATACTCCCATAAAGGATGCAAGCAGTAACTACATACCAGGATCAGGTCTTCATTATACCAAATCATTGGACTTAAAGATAGGTGATCACTGGAATGGTATGCGCTTTGAGGGAGCCAATATCGCCGACACTAGAGTAGATGGTTATCTCCCAATGTTGTGGCTAAAGGATCATAATGCCGACAAAGATTGGAAGGTAGGATCACTGACCTGGCGCCCAGATTTCTGTAAGGCAAACTGTCTGAAAGACCAATGGCGGTTATTATACATGACTGATGAAGAACTGTTGGCCGAGGATCCGGAAAATGTATATTTTCTAGAGACAGTACCGTCCTCGGATGAGAGCGGTGAAGATGTAACAGTCCAACTATTACCGGAGTATAAGGAGTTGGAAGACATCTTCAGTCAAGAGAGGATTGACGCACTACCGGAACCTAGGAAGTATGATCATAGAATTGATTTAATGTCCAGATGTACACCTCCCTTCGGACCCATCTGGCGGATATCAGTAAATGATCAACAAGCTCTGAACGAGTTTATGAATGAGATGGTACGAACAGGGAAGAGAGAAAGGTCTACTTCCTCATTATCAGCTCCTATACTGTTTGTACCAAAACCAGATAGTACTCTGAGATTGGTAATAGATTATTGAGGACTAAATAAAATCAAGGTGAAGAATAGATATCCTCTCCCGCTGATGAACGTGTTGCGAGGCAGGATGTCAAAGGCTACAGTGTATAGCTTGATGGACCTGAAGAATAGGCATTGGGGAATCCGAATAGCCAAGAAAGCCATAGGAGATACTCACTCGCATGAGGAACTCACAGCCTTTCAAAGTGAAATGGGATTACATCAATTTAAAATGATGTCCTTTGGGCTATGTAACACTCCTGCCACCTTCCAGAGCATGATAAATGATGCATTTCGGGATAAGCTTGGTGAAGGAGTCATTGCTTACATGGACGATATCCTCATGTACTCCGAGACAATTGAAGAACATGTCTCTCTGATAAGAGGAGTCATGGAGTGGTTGAGGAAGTATCCACTTTCTGTAAACATAAAGAAGTTGTTCTTCCATAAAAATGAGATTGAATTCCTATGTTATTGGAGACCCGAGAAGGGAATATCCATGACCACAAAGAAGGTGGATTCTATCCTGGAATGGAAACCACCAACTAGCCTTGTAGGAGTCCAAAGTTTTATGGGCTTCGCCAACTTCTATGGAAGTTTTATAGAAGGATTTAGTAAGATAGCAAAACCTTTGACTGACCTCACCAAGAAGGATGTCAAATTTGCTTAGACCCCTACTTGTGAAAAGGCATTCAATGAATTAAAAAAAGCCTTTACCTCGTGACTAACTGAATCCTAGCAGACTTTGATCTTGACCACCAGAGTAAACTGGAAACAGGTGCAAGTGACTTCGCATTAGGTGCCGTACTTTCTCAGTTCTGTGCAGATGAGAGGTGGCACCCAGTGTCCTTCTATAGTAAGAAGTGCCATCCCGCTGAGATAAATTATGATGTACATGACAAGGAAATGACTACGATAGTAGTAGCTTTTAAGGAATGGGAACATCTATTTAGGTCAGTAGAGGGTGAGATCTCGGTTTACACCGATCACAAGCATTTGGAGTACCTCAATAGTACTAAGACACTCAACCGCGGGCAACATCGCTGGGCAGAATTCCGGCAGCTATTCAATTTCAAGGTAGTTTACCGTGAAGGAAGGCTGAATATGAAGGTGGATGGACTGTCAAGGCATGGAGACCGCCGCCCTGAAGGCGGGAGTAATTCTCTGTCAGAGACACCGAAGCCATTTTTTCGCCCCGGGCAATGGGTTATGGGACAAGAGCGAGACCTCTTGCCTCCTCATTTATTGGGAGCCTGTCAAGGTTGCGGGTTGTAGTCAGCATTTTTAGATACATATCGTACTACTGGGAAACAGGATCCCATCTATATGAGGGACTTAAAGGCTGTGTTAGGGGGAGACAAAGGCGTCGACCAGAACCTGACTATCGAAAGAGATACCCTCCTGTACAAGAATCATACCATAGAGAGAGATTTTCCCCTATATAAGAATCGGTGGTCTATTCTGGACTCACAGGAGCTGAGGGATAGGATCGTAGAAGCCAAACATGACTCCCATATTGCGGGACACTTTGGGACATACAAGACGGTTGGCAAAGTTAGGGCTAACTTCTTTTGGCCAAAGATGGACGCGTGTATTTCGGATGATATTTGTACATGTGATATCGGTCAATGGGACAAATTGGTTAAGTACAAGAAGTTTGACTTGTTGGGACCTGTTGGAGTACCCTTGAGACTGTGGTTAGACATCTCAATGGACTTCATAGTAGCACTACCGGAATCAGAAGGGCATACTAAGATTTGGGTAATCATAGATAGATTCTCAAAGATGGCAAACTTTATACCTCTGGCCAGTGAAATGCGGATAAAGGATGTGGCCCTGATATTTCTGAAGGCAGTCTGGTGGCTTCATGGGCTCCCAGAGTTTATTATCTCTCATTGAGATAGCATCTTTATATCTAAATTTTGGATGAGCCTGATGCAACAGTTGCAATTGAAACAACAGTTATGGACGACATTCTACGATGAACCCAATGGGCAGACTGAGTGGGTGACCCAGACCTTGGAACAATATTGAAAAAATTATTGTTCCTACTAGTAAGATGATTGGGCATCACTACTACCTTTGGCAGAATATGCATACAATACATCCACCTCCGTGTCAACCAAGTTATCTCCGTTTGAGATCAACTATGGCTTTAACCCAGCGACCAACTGGTTGGGTATGCTCTCAGAGCAACAAGGTGTTTATCCCAATAGCGAGCTATTGGTAAAGAATTAGGAACGTGTCTAGCAAGAAGTCCAAGATAGTCTTAAGCGAGGTCAAGAGAGGCCACGGAAGTGGAATGACCAGAAACGGTTGCCTTCGCCAGAATATGTTACGATGGAAGATGTCACGAATAGCAGGGCAAAGAAGGCTGATGACATGATGCTAACTCAAAAGAACATCCACACTAAGCGACCTATGGAGAAGCTGGACCACCAAATGTTTGGACCCTTTGTGGTCAAGGCTACAGTTAGTAATCGAGGTTGTGAACTCCGATTTCCTGCTGGTTGGTCGATCCATCCGGTATTCAATGTTGGACTCTTGGAACCCTATTGTGAGAACCCAAGTGGTGAAAGGACTAAGGAAGTCCCAGTCACCGAGATAGTGGACAATCAGCCCCGCTATGTTCTTGAGGCAGTTGTAGACAGTGGATGGGACAGAAATATGAAAGCGAAATTTCCTAGCTGTTTCGTACAGTACCTAGTTTCATGGGAAGGCTATGGCGTAGAGGAGAACTGTTGGAAGCCATATGAAATGCTGGCAGGCACTGGCTTACAAGCAATGAAAGAATTTAACCATCGGTATCCCCATGAACACAGAGACCATCGGGTTGAGGGCGAACCGAATTGGGGAAATAAAAGACGACGTTAGCCGACTGGGTCGGTTCTTAGAAAAGAGGGGAGTAATGTATCGACCATGCATTATGGAGCTATAGTAACCTATGTCTATCCCCATACATAAGACCAAGAGGTCAGATGGTAGACTCGGCAGATATGCAGAGACATATATGAGGGATATCAGATGGTCCGCACATTCCTACGAATAGAAGGTACTTAAGGAATAGGAGTACCTAAGTGCTGGTAGTGAAGTGACTATGTCCGCGCTGGCGTTAGGACAGGTTAGAAGGCCGGGTAAGTTTACCCTGTCTAAGGAAGTCAAGTTACCCTACCATTGAGACCTGTTTCATGTCACTATAGACACACGTACCCCATCTTTCGGACACTATTACCCTACCTTCTGTCACAAATGTTCTCGGAAGAATTTTTGGAAATGTTAGCATGGTTTGTTACACAATGACGATCGACGGACACTTGCTTGCAAATTGATCGGAAGACTACAGGAGGAGCTATAATGCTCCGAACATGCTGTACCTTTGCAGCATTATTTCTAATAGGTACCCGTGGCCCCTGGGTTTGCCCCGGGCATCATGGGCCAAAACGGGTGGAGTTGCCATCTTCCTTGTTAAACGGAGTCCACAAACACATGTCCATAATACTGTATATGTCGCTGCTGTGTGTCCAACCAGATGCTATTTACAGGAGATATAAGGGGGCCAAGGTGAGAAGGTCAAGTACCTTCTGCAAAAGGAACGGAGTAGAATAGAGCAAAACTGACGGAGTTAGCGTGAGCTATCCGGACAGGTCCCCACAGTGGTCCCTGGTAGTACCGGAGACATCTGAGAAGGTTTTATGCCAATCCAGCCTACACATGGCCATTTGCCGTAGGCTCTTTGTAGGTTGTTTGAAGACTCAAATAGCATGATACTTATCACAGTGAGTGGTGTGTGAGGGGTAAGTGACCATGGGTAGTGCTCACGGGTCCCGCCGCTGCCGCAGCTCTCCACGGGAGCATCGCAGTCCTTCCAAGTTCTCAAGTTGGACAGATAGAACTTAACCAGAAGACAGCTGATGGCTACCTGTGCTTGAATAGCTCATAGCACAGGGGAAGAGAGTCATTTAGTTACCTTTCCTATGCGTCTCCACAGTTAGCCACTAGCGAGACACCGATGCCCAAAGGTTTTCACTCTAGCAGGTGTATTGGTAAGCACCTTGCAGGAACTAAGGTCCATATAGGAGAATCCTACTAGAGTGCGCTGACATCTTAGGCCCATTGGGGACACGGTAATGGCACCAGGGCAACCCTTACGGAGAAGGGCATACTCATGTTGGTTGAGGTAACCTGATGGGTTAGTCTTTGGTATAAGTCTAACTACTTAAAGATTATACGAGAACTCTCCTACCCTGACACAATTACCATCCTCTCGAGAGACTTTAATTGAGATAACCCAGATCTTAACAATATTAAGTTTGAACGTTTACTTTTATTCTTTACACTTTTGCAACAGCAGTGTTCGAGAGATTCGAACTTTGGTGCTGTCACATCCTTAGGAACGATGCACCTGAGGGAGCCCCGGTTACAGTTGTGACTTCTCTACAGTTTCCAATTTCCATAGGTACTTGCATGGTATTCTTCATAAGTTGTTTGAGGACTCAAATAGTATGATACTTATCATGGTAAGTGGTGTGCTAGGGGTGAGGGACTATGAGTAGCGCCCACTGGTTCCACCACCACCACAGCTCTCCAGGGCAGCATCATAGACCTTCAAAGTTTACAGTCTAGCCAGATAGAACTTTGCCAGAAGATAGCTGATGTCTACGAGTACTTGCATAGGTCATAGGACATGGGAAGAGAGTCCTTTAGTTAGTTTTCCTAGGCCTCTCAACAGTTAGCAACTGGAGAGCCTCCGATACACAGAACCTTCAAGTTTTATTCCAGTAGGTGTATTGGTAAACACCTCGCATGACCTGATGTGCATATAGGAGATTCCTGCTAGAGTGCCCTGATACCTTAGGCCCTTCGTGAACATGGTAATAGTGCCGGGCAGCCCTTATAGAGAATGGCATATTCATGTTGGTCCAGGTAACTAGATGGGAGAGTTTTTAGTATAAGTCTGACTTCTTTCAGATTATACGAGAACTCTCCGACCTCAATAGAATCAACATCCTCTCGAGATACTATAATTGAGATAAGTTACCGCTTAATGATACTAAGTTTTTCTCTTTACTTTGATTCTTTACACTTTGCAACAGCTGTGTTCGAGATATTCGAAGTTTGGTTCCTGTTGCATCCTTAGAGACCATCTACCTAAGGGAGCCCCCATTACAGTACATCATTAAGCACGCTTCTTGCTTAACTCTCCTCCTGATTTTATTTGATTGAACCGACGTTAACTCATCATGGCTGCTTTAGCGGTCATGATTGAGGAGGAAGCATCGTGTTCTTAGAGCAGCTTGCTGGCTTGATGACAACCCTTTAGAGGCTCCCCTGTTCAGTGCCTCAGTAATAGTTGACACCCGAGGCATTGGGGCAGGAAGCGCAAAAATGCTACTTCATGCAGTGCTGGTCAAAGTCCCTTCAGTCTGTTCAAGTTTGATTCTTATGGACCCAAGCCTCATTGCACTTTGCTTCCCAAATTCGATAGCTTTCACTCAAACCATTTCGTATGGCTTTGATACCTTGGTGGCAGAAGATGATGAAATTCCTGTTGCCCTAAAGAAAGCTCCTACCATTTCGGTTGTGGATTTTTACCCATGATTACCTGGAACCATATATCCTACTTGTGGTGATTCATGAAGTTACCCACGCAAAAAAACAAACTATTACATTGCAACAAGAAGACCCAGAAACTATTTGGTAAACAAATTGTTGAAAGTTCAGTAAGATGGAGGAAAAGACAGCAGGCGGCTTTTGTATCATTATTGAAGAATCAATATGCTATGAAGATATGGATGGACGTGTTAGAGAAGGCTTGGAAGGAGGAATACCAGATTGATAATGCCAATGATGTCTTAATGCTAGAGGGGGCTCCCGCACTACCTCTAGTGACAGATAAGCCTGATAATCTTTCTCTGCAACTGACACTACATGCTAGAGATGGGAGATGGTAACCAGAACATTGTCAGTTAGGTCTACGGATCTTGAAAAGTCTGAAGATGACAGAAGAGTTTGAAATACCATTGTCGTTCGTATTAGCCACCTTGCGATCGCTTTCCACTTTAGTGGTACAAAGTTACTCAGCAAGTCCCATTCCTGGAACACGATGAAGAGACTATCCTTGGATCTCCCGTCAGACTATCAATTGACCAATATGGTCACCCTCCGTCTCCATTATGGTAATGCCAGCACCTCCGCAGTTACCAAAGCCAAACGTCCCTCCTCCTCATACTACTCCTGTCAGCTTAGCCCAGACACCAGTGGCGACTCCAGTCTCTACCACGTGGCCAACAATAAACCCAGGTTCATAGCTTGCAGAAAGGATTGAGAATACTTTGGAATGATTCCACCCCACTTGAGTATATCCCCATCCTTCTACAGCCTCTCGGGGCACTCCTGTTCCTATTGTATCTATATCTTGTCCAACCAGCCAGCTACCAATTCAAGTACCTACAGCAGCGGTGAAACGTTCAGGGAATGGTGGATTTTCTGGTTTTGGGCAGCTGTCAGATCCTATTGAACAAGGACCAGGGTATCATTCTACATGTTCTGGGTCTGGGGAAAGATACGATCTTTTCTGTTATCCGTTCACATTCAAGCAACGCAAGGATAACGGAAAGGAAAGGGAAGAACCGACCTGTAGGTATTGGAGAACAAGAGTAGATGAGAGACCTCCAATACACCCAGAGACCTGCCTGGCTTGTACCCAATGGTTAAAGGCATTGCAGGCTGTCTGAAACCCAATACTGTCGGGGAGTAACTAGAAGGTAGGCTCTGTACTGCCACAAGTACCATCAGGAGGTGGTCCTCTGGATGATGGGAATCGTGATAGTTATGGCGAACATTTTGATGGTTATGAGGGACCAAGAGAAATCTTTGGTGGTAATGCCGGAGCAAGTGGGGGTGGTAACCTACCTCCCGGTGGTGGATGCTTTGGTGCTAGCGGAGGAGATCAGGCTGATTCTGACCCTGACAACAGCTCCGATGATAATGCCAATTTCCTACCCGATCTCACACCCATATTGGAACCAAGTCATGATGGCTAGGGTGATGAGAAGAAAGACCAAAATATGACAGTCAGGCAAAACCACTATAAGAGCGGTTGCCAAACGAATCTCATTCCTCATCACATCCAAGAGGTAGGAAGCAGGAAAAGCTAAGCAGCATGTCCATATTTAAGCGAGTGATTGCCGATCTGGCTAGCTTTCTCACCGTTGTCGAAGTCACGTTGGAGTACTTTTCTGATTGCTGTCTGACAGACATTGATAAGATCAACTTAGTCATACTGCTTCTTGCAGACTAAGCCCACAACTGGTGCCTTACGGTAGAGGCACGCAACAAGCGTGAGGCTCCTTGATAAGTAGGGATGCCATTCAATAAGAAGGGACTGCTCAGGACAGGGAAAGATTTCCGCGCACGTTTGGAGCAAAGTCACGGTGGTGATAATGTGAACCAGGACATGAATCTTCTTGAATGGAATAACTTGATGATAACCCGCAACCCAAGTAATCCAGATCTGGACAAGATTATCGATCTGATATACAAGCTGAATTACACGGACTATCAACAGGTTAAGGATAAGGTTTGGGCTAGAATAATTCCCAAGCTTCAGGAATCATGGGCGTTGAAGATGTCCCTCCCCAAAGGCCACAAGGACTACCTGGATTTACAGCGACTGGTCGGGGATAACTGTGAGGATAACAAACATTTTGGAGATCTCAAGGGTGAGAAGCACAAAAAACCATGAGGGAAGGGAGAGAAGGAAACCTCCAAACATACTGGAAGGTTTAGGAAGAAGGGGTAGGTTGCAGGTTAGAAGGATAACAAGATACGCAAGACCGCTAACATTGGTATGGGACAGCAGGGTGGGACATCTGCATATGTAATTGCTCATTCAGACATCCTCCAGACCATGACGAACAAACGATATAACAATAAGCAATGTACTAAGTACAGGAGAGAAGGATACTTCTGGAGATAGTGTTTAGTGATCTCCTCTGTTATTCATGCTGTGAGGAATACTGTAGGAGTGAAATGGTCATGACATAAGGCAGAATCCTCAGTCAAGTGCACAAGCCATATGAGTACAGTGAAGCGTCTCATCCGCCACCCTCTAGTCCTAAGTTCCTGGAAGCCTGCAAACCCTCCCCTACCATTATGGAGGTTCATACAGGTCTTGGAGAAGGTAAGAACCAAATCCTAAGAAGGAATAGAGTACGGTGAGTTTTCTAGATCAATGAAGATTTTGAGCAAAATTGGACGGCGACTCAAGTGGAACAGATTAAGGTAAGAACCAATCTGCGTTGACTACCTTCTCGGCCTGACAAAGTCCTCAACAAAGGTGTGTTTGGAAACTACCTTGTTAGGTAGATGTTCGGGTCATACGCGGTGTTAGGTTTTGTGTTCGGTTCTTGAGTCCTGTTATTTCTTAGATGTAGTTATATTGTTTCATGTTGGACATTTCTGGGGAAGTTACTTTCAGGTTTTTCGTCTGATGAGAAGCCTGCTGGGAGGAGTTCTGTAACGGAGAGGGTCAGAGGGTCGGGTAGCTCAAGGCACACTACAATCGGGACAGGCAGGAGTCCGGAGGCGAGGTCTAGGAATAGGGGGACAACCTAACCTAGGGGTACAAGAGACAGGGCTTAGGGGTTCGCGGTCAGGGTTCACAGGTTCCAGAGGGCATGGAGTAGAAGAGAGATGTAACTCCTGGGTACAGGAGTCCAAATTCAATCTACGTGTATTTATACTCGTCATACCAAAACATGGCCTATGATCGAGCGCTTCCTCGACAGGAGCTTAATACTGGTCAGGATCCACTACTGGGACTGGGGTCCTGCTACCACTGCTAAAAACAGGCAACTAAATACAGGATACCGATCCTCAGTCCCCATACCATTAACCACTCCGGTGAACGAGTACCAATACCAAAGCTAAAGTACAAGTCCATCAACAGTCTGGCACCTATTCACTCCACCTAGGCAGGCCATGGAAATCCCAGCACAATCTATAAATCAGTACCACTGGCAGCATTGCTCCAGCCTCACTCTACATTCCTTATAGCATGATAACAAAGGAAATCCACCAACATCAACACCACCCTCCACCTGAGAAATCATTTGAGTACGGTTCCTTTGAAGGAGCATGACAAAGGGGCGGTATGAAGCCCGTTTCCCCTAAGCAATCAGTTGAGGGAGGCTTAACAACCACACCCCTTGCACCGTAATTGCCAAGCCAAGATACCCGTAGGGCAATATCATTACAGGTATCCCAACATATATCGAGCCAACCATGTTCCCGTCTTCTTAAAGTTCCTCCGAGGTCTCAAAATCTTGGGTATCTAGATGTGGACGAGAAGGGCAAACAGGTGAATGGGATTCATGTGGGCCATCACAGTTCAGACACCTGAGTGTGGCATGGCTCCAGGGATGTCCATGAAGACAGCAGGTAGCCGTGGGGCAGGAGTGATCCCCAGTCGGGTGAGGGAGGAGGTACCAGTGGCAGGATGCCGCCAGGATCTATTTGATACAATGGTGGCCAAACGCATAGCAGTTGGCACACCAAGTGCATTTGTTAAAGTGTAGAGGGCGCTCAGTTCGGTAAGTATTGGAGAAGGCAGAGAGGCATTTGCCAATGTAGGAAGGAGCCTTGGGTCCAGTGATAGAAATAACCATGGTTGAGGCGAGTTTACTGATACGTGCTGGATTAGTGATTAGCCACCTAGGCTGCTTGGTAAGAGATAAGCCTGAGTTAAATGTTGAGAGTTCCGGGGCAAGTGATGCCATGGATGTGGAGGTAGTGATGCCATGTACCAGAAGCTGGGTGGCAGGTGTGTTGAGGTGGATGGTAGAGCCACCATGAACAAGGTGCAAGAAGATGGCAACTTTGCTGTTGACAGTTGTGGCTCTAACCGTGTCCATGGTGGTGAGAGTGACATGCCCATCCCAGAAGAAGACAGAGGGAATAAGAGTAGAGGCCAAAGCCTGGTTGATACTGTCGCGTAGCTGTACAGCAGTGATGTTAAGGAGGGTGGCATCTTGCTTGATGATTAGCCGACGCTCGTGCATGGTGACGCCCTTTTTCCTTTCGCTAAGAAGCTTAGCTGAGGTAGAGGAGGATTTGGCTGACTTTGAGCGAGGCTTTACAGGTTTGTGAGAAGGCTTCCTTGCCCTCCAAGGGACCGTAGCCCAAGAGAGAGAGGCTACCAGGTCAGGCGGCTGGGTATGGGGAAGGGCAGGAGGTAGGGGAGGAACAGAGGGTTGCTCTGTGGTGCTGGTAGCAGGTGGTGCCAGTGGGGCAGTAGTAGGAGCAGGCTGAGATAGAGTAGAGGCAGGGAGGGTATCCAGTTCCTCAGTAAGGGGGGTGCTGTGCTCAGTTAGCCCATTGGTCACCTTCCTGTAGTCTTTGTCCAAAATTTGCATCATGTGGACGATAATGGGAAAGGCTTTTACAAAGGTGTTTGGTACTTTGAACTCTGGTGACTCAAAGAACTCATCAAACATCCTCATGAAAGTCCTATTAGGCTTATCAAAGTCGTGCCTTGAGCATGGTAATAGACTTGTAGTGGTGCCACTGCTTGGCCATTTTCAGTGAGGGGGAACCTTGAGGCCAAAAGATTAGTGAGAAGCCACTCTCTGAAGCCCTGTCAGGCTGTGTGGAGGGGAGTGGAATGACTGAGGGTTATGACTCCATGATGGAGATGATGAGGAGAAAGTTTAACCCCAGTCAGGCCAAATAGAAGGTATGGTGGTAGATAAGATAATTCCCTGGCATGTAAGAAAGGGTGTCTGAATTGTATCTAAGTTTATTTATCCTAGTTGTACCAAAACATGGCTTATGATCTAGCTAACATCCCTCATAACCCATCAATCATAACAAAATCACTACCACGGCACACCGTCTCACAACCCTCTATCCAAACATAAATCCAAAAAAAAAGTCACTACCGCAACAGGCTCACGGGTGCTTGTGCCGCAAGTGACATCCCGGATTAATGCGTCTTCCTGTCTTGTAACACCTATCCATCACACACACCACTATCAGCAGTTTCATCTTCCACATATTCAACAAATGAAATATACAATCTGTCCCAACAACGGGAAGTATTCCTTCCATGACCCGCAATATCAACAAACGTGCCATCACAAGAAAAACATAGTGGTCTTTTAACCAACTCCTAACTCCTGACCCCAGCCAACACCTGTGCAATCTGCTCCGCCCATCCCAAGTCACCCCACCTGCCATACACCCGAACTCAATGCATGTCCATATACCTGTCCAGACATGGCTGAGATGTGTCGAAGTATCGTACGAACACTTCCCTCTGCATTCATAGTCCCGTGGCGCTGGCAATAGTGCTGCCGTACCCCTCGCATATCTTGGCATCGTTATGGATAAAAAACGACCTCTTGCCCCCAATTCGAGTACTGGGGAGCTAGCAGTATCCATGTTCGTATACTTTCAAACACCTGTCACAAGCCCATCCATTCCTCCTAACTGTCAGCTGGCTATTCTTTTCCACCAACAAAGTCCTGTCAAACAGATTCCCTGCCACCACCAACTCCCCATCCCCCTCTACCACGTTCTTCGAGATGCCAAGTCCCAGCCACCTATGCCGTCTCCACCAGTCCCTCCAGCTTCCAACCACAGTGTCACGGAACAAGGTATCAGCGGGAGGCCTATCGTAGAGATGACAGTCTGTCGGAATCCATTGGTCCTAGTCATCCTTCCCTGTGCACCCGTCATGGCCAACTAGGCCAGTACCACTGCAAATCCTCGTAAGCACATAATCATCTAGCCTAGTAAGCCCACGGAGGTGCCGGGGTGCTACTGGATCTCATTCATAGTTACTGCGACCCTCTGTCTGATGCCATACAGCCCATTCATCCGGCCGCAGGTCTCGTGTCAGCACTGCATGTCCTATCCTGAAACCGACACCATCCCAATCCTGGTGTCATAACTCCAGGTGCATCCACTTCTTTGCCTGCAAGTCCACTACCTCATTTCCAACTACTCCAGTATGTCCAGGGACCCACTCACACAAGACCTTCCCACACCCATTGAAAAAGCGGGACAAACACTTCCCAGATTCCTGCCGAATCACCTTCAGGACACATCCCATCAATTAGCATTAGTGCAGGAACACTGTCAAGGAATATGTGAGCGTCTTGCATGGGGTGGACCTCCTGTAAATATCACAGTACCCCCACAACCGCAAATAGTTCACATTCTACAATGCTCTAGGAGGACGCCACCGTTTGTCCCGTCACCCAGGCCACACCCTGGTGGTTTACCACCCATGCCACCCCAGCCTTCCCGGAGTGTTTGGACCCTTCTGTATACACCACCACACCAGGAGAGCCCAACAGTCCATGTATCTTGGCATTGTGCCGGGCAGTGATGACCTCCTTGCCCTTCCCAATTGCCACTCATGGTTGGGCCACGAGCTTGAGGTGCAACATCTGTCGCTGAGCCACTATGCCCTCCTCCTTCCAGGCCATCCTGATGTGTCCGAACCACGGATGGTTGTCGCAATACCTTAAATTGATGAACTGACTATAACACTGGCGTTGCAAGTATCGCCCCTGGATGTGAACAGGTGGAACCCCGAATTCAGCCAACAGAATATTGTTAGCCAGCTTGAAAGGGGTGTGAAACATGGAGCCGAGGCATTGGTTAACATGAACCTGAATCTGCTTCACATACGACCCATAGTTGGTTAAAAATTCAAGTCCATACTAGACAGTCGGGAAGTAGGCTGCCTTTACTAATCGGTAAATTTCCCACGCACCAATACTACCTACACCACCATACCACCACCCCAACGCCCCAATTCTCCTTCTCACCTCCAGCCCCCTTTCCAACCAATACTTCATATAAGCAGAAAAATTAAGAAAAACATGAAACCTGTATCCGAGCACCCGCAGGTCCTCAGATGGCTCCACCAGTTCCCCTTTCAAATCAATCCCATCCCACGCCCTATCCGCAAACCCAATCCACTGGGTTTTCAGGGTGCTAAACCCCATTCCTCTAGCTCTTACCACCCCGTCAAGGTCCAAAAACAATTCATCCGGGTGTCCTTTCGTAGCTTCCTGACTTTGTGCAGCCACCAGGACCACCCCATCATCCACATATGACACCACAACATATCACACACCTGGGGAACATCGCATCCTGGGAGTGAAAATGTCAGCCACATAAGGGCCAAACAACAACGGAGACCGAGGTGATCCCTGCGGAATGTCTTTGTTGGCGTGGTAAGGTTTAGAAATGCGCCCGTTAAATCGAAACTGGACAGTTCTATTAGTGCACCCCCTGCGTATCCCGCTGCACAAAACTGTCATGCATCCTTGCCCCATCAAGAAGTCAGAAAGCAGGTCAACATTGATGTTGTCAAACCCTCCTTCAACATCAACCGACAGCATCATCCTGTGATATCCCTCATTATGCTTCAGGAACTCAAATACAACCGCTATTGCATTGTGGACTCCCCTTTTCCGTCGCAACCCGAACAGTATTTCTCCGAGTTTCAGGCATTAAGCTAGCCTGATAAGGGTGATCCATTCGGCCACCTTAGCCAGCACTGGTAGTAGGTGTATCATCCTCTACACCTTAACCACATCGTATCTAGGCTTGCCAACCTTGGGGATCAAGACAACCTCTGCCTCATGCCAATCCGGGATGTTATGTCACAGCCCGTAGTGCACTAGTCATCTCAGGCCATCTGGCTGTCTGCGCTTCCAGAACCTCAGGAATGGATACTTCATGTCATCTAGTCCTGGTACTGTATTTCTTGATGACCAAGCCAATGCCAGTTCCATCTCCTGGGCTGTACCGATTTCGATCTCTGCTGGCATCCAAGGGGATTGCTCACCTGGATCCATCTGGGCCGCAATAGCTGCCACCATATCCTCATGCGTTACCGCAACCTCCCCATTAGCAAGAACCATATTAGGCAAGCTCCTTCTAGCATCCAGGTGCTTGACCAGCTCGAACACTCCCAGGTCCTCCACTTGTCCCAATTGATCTCGGATGTACTCAAACCGAGCCCGAACAATGGATGACCTGTAAACAGACCTAGCAAGTGGGTAGTCGGTAGCGTAGGAGGGGTCTTCCTGGCTGAACTTGTGCAGTCTCCGAACATCTCTCCACATTTGCGCCAAATCCGGAGTCCACCACTTGCAGGGCACTCAGCTCGCCAGAGGTCTTGGTAACAAGTTGACGACATCCTGTGTCCTAGCCCACAGGTCCTGGTCTCAACTTCCGTGGAGCTGGTCCAACTTTGTCCCACCTTTGTTCCAACAGACCTTCTTCCAGGCTGGTCGCATCCGCATCATGTCTGTTAGTGCTGTCACGTCCAGCTTAACTACCAGTGCCATGTGTTCACAACCCACTGCATCGCTGTACCAGTGGCAAATCGAGTTCGCATAGTGTAGGCGCAGATCAATCCTCCATATATCCCTAAATGTGAGTTCACCCGGGAAGGACATGTTGTACTGAGGGACAGCCATCCACTTCCTCAACCACTCCCCCCGATAGTTATTGCCAGCCGGATCCCAGTATGCATCTCGAGTATTCCAATAGCCTAACAGCACATCACAACCTACCAGCTTCTCCAACTCCCCACAAAACACCCTCTTCCCATCCTTGAGCGGAAGGTACACAACAGCCAACTGGCTCTGAATCCCATCATCATAGCAGTGCACCGAGGAAAAACACCTGTCATGCCCTACCACATCAAATAGCCCACACAAAGAGGAGTGCACAAACACCTCAATGCCCGAACCCTTAACAAAGGAAAGCAAATCCCACCCACTAGCTTCAGGTGGCACATGCAAACCATCAGCATCAACAGGTGGCTCCAAAACAAAAAACAAATCAACATAGGAAAACAAATCAAATACCGCCTCCCTATTCCTCACTCCTTTCTCAACGTTTAATGCAAGGGTTGTAAAATGCTTTAAAATAGGGATTCTGCAGAACCACATGAGCTTGTAGAGCCCTCACCATGGATTGTTGTGTACCCTACAACAACGGGTTCCGAGACCAAGCCTTCAACATATCTGGTCTTATCAAGGCAACCGATTCTGGGCAAACCATTTTTCTTGGTAGCTGGTAGGGGAGACACATGACTGGGTGGAGGAGGGGAGGGGGAGGGGTCAACTTCCTTGCCCTTGGATGATGAGGTCCTCTTATTCTTCAGAGCCTGCCTCCTCTTGTTCCTCGCCTGATTCCTCAACCTCTTCAATTCTTCCTCTCCACAGTCTCTGGCTGCATGTCCCTCCTCATGACAGATGAAGCACCTGACCACCTTCTCCTTCTCACAGCTCCTGAAAGTGTGCCCAACATCATGGCAATTGTTGCACGGGAGTACCTGCTTGCACTCAAACGCCATGTGTCCAATCCTGCTGCAATTCCTGCATTTCCCAGTATCTTCTCCAGATGGCATGATGGTGGCCCGGGCCTGGTTCTGAGATGCCTCCACTGCTTCACAATAGGGTGCATCCCTCAACTCACCTGCACTGTTCCTCCGATTCCTTCTCATTGTTTGGTCTGAGAAGCACTTGTCAGCAGTGTCATCTACTGTCTCCGACGAGGGTGCAGATGGCAGAAGTGTGGGGCGTGTTCCATGGGTCTCAGTGGTGGTGCAGGACAGGTGACCGGTGAAGTGGTCAGACCTGTCACAGAGCAAACAGAGTCGCCGAGTATGGGAACAAGTATTCCCCCTAACACCAGGGTAGTTAATCATGCCACACTCATGGTCCTTAGACAAGTGTGCCCCCAAGCGAAATTGACAACGGGAGGGGAAAGTGCAGGCAACCTGCAGGTGCCCAACCTGAAGACACCTCTGGCACACCACCAGGGAGCGATGTTCCATAAAGATCCTCACAGGCCCCGGGCGGCCCCTCAAACAAACTGTGCCTTTAGCCAGGGCAGCCAAAATGGCATCATTCTTCTCAACTACAAACCTGATACTACAGGGAGTAGCGTTGTACTGTCTCATGGTCTTGGCCGATCCCAACAGGGCTGGGCATCCTGCAGTGTTGACACGCGGGTTGGACTGCTCTATGTCGAGATGAAGGCCATCCTATGCCTTGTCACCAGTCCAAGACTCCACCTTCCAAACTGATCCATGGCCTGTATCGGCCAGAGGTACCTGTCTCACATGAATGGTGATCTTGTCCATGTCGCGTTGGAACTCAAAGTCCAGAATAGCCAGCTCCTTGAGGAGGACCATCCTGATCCGTTCTAACTTTCCACCCATCTCGCTGACCTCATGTTGTGCAAGGGTCAGGAAGATACAACCAATCAGGGTCCGGAATACCGCCTCCTTAATATATGGGACTGAACCCGCAACTGTCCCTTTAGTGGACAGGAGAATGTTGATGCGAGACTGGATGGTCTCAGTCATATTGCCGACACGCAGCTCCACGGATTTCCTGTTAAGGAACCTGGTGGTGTGACCATGGCTCTTGGCCTGGGGTGTTGGCGAGGAGGAAGGGGGTGCAGGCATCTTGCTATCACCCGTGTCAAACCAGGTGTTGGCAAGGTAGCTCCTCCTGCCTACCACCGTTGCCCAGGCACCCGGGACTACTGTGGCAGTCCCTTCCGGGAGGGATGGCTCTTCATCTGTCGTGGGTGTCTCAGTCGCCTTGGGCTTCATAGATGTGACCAATCAAGGTTTGGCCATGACCTTCTTGTCAGCCTTGCGGGTTGGGGTAACAGATACTCCACCGTCCCCGTCCGACCCAGAGGAGCTAGACGAGCTGTTCCCTGACGGTCCTGGCAGTGGAAGGGCCACCTCCACAGGCTTCACCTTCACCTTTTTAGCCTTATTGCAGTGCTTCACAATGTGCCCCAGAGTGCCACAGGTGTGACATCTCTTCCCCTTGTTATCAATCAGTGGGGGAACTGAGGACGTGGTCGCGGCCTTAGTGGCCGTTGGGTTCATATGCCTATTAGCCACAGTGGCCCAAGAGACCTTCTTAGCAACAGGAGCGGCCGCAGCTGACTCCCCATTTACTGATGGAGTGCTTCTCATAGGAGGGGGGGGAGGTGGGGTGGGGGAGCCCCTTCTCAACCCAGTCCTCTTCCAGAGTGCCTTTTCCAACTTTCTATTTTCCTCCTCCAACTCAAAAATCCTGCTTCTCAACCCCCTGTATAATGAGCATGACTCATCCAACATCTGAAAGATAATCTACATATCCTTCGTCACGTCGCCAAGGTTATTGTATCCTTCCGTACCGTCAAACAGCACCCTCCTAACCTCCTCAGCCCGGTAGTCCGATCCTAAGCTCGAATCTGACCTGTCGTCCCAGGGACTGGGAGCATCACCAGTGCATGGAATGGCAGCTGGTGTTCCTATTGCATCAAGTACCTGGAGAATGAAGTCCCTCGATACAACCAACTCCGAACGTCTCGAGGGAGGGGCATACAACTCCTCATCCACACCCCTCATCGCCTCATCCACCTCATCCAACTGTCTCATCGCATCCTGTGCCCTTGCCACCTCCGCATCCATCGATTCAGGCTGGGTGGGGGGTTGTGCCACGATTGGTGAACTGGAGCAAACAGGGGAGGACAGGATCGCCTCAGAGTCAGCATATTTACTGTCCCCCAACCCCGTAGCCGTGGTATTCTTGTCACCACCCATCTCCATGGGGGTGTCCCTAGCAATCACCTCCGAAGAGGGAAGCATGTCAGCAGTAGCCAAAGGAGGTGAACTTATCCTATCTGTGAACTCAATAGTTGATGCAAGGTAAGGCACTAGCTTGAGTCACGGGGCAGTCTGCTGTCTAATCTCACTCAAGGTTACTTGTTCCCTGGGGATCACCATCATCTGCCTTTCTTCCTTGGTTGGCACTCCCTTGGTAGGAGTGAGCACCGAACCCAAACTCCCACTGGACACAGATACCAGGGTTTGACTAGGGGAAGGAGTGTAACCATGACATTTTCGTTCCGCAAATGCGGGTGGCGTGGGTCTGTAATCAGAGTCTGACCAGGCATTAAGGTCAAACTTCCCTTTCCGGTAAATCTGCTCATGCCCTGAGGACAGCGACATTGATTCCATCAGGGAGGGGGTGGAATGACTCCTATCTGCCTGCAGGGCCAGTGTCTCTCGCGCCATCGTTTCCAGAGCCAACCGCGACAAATCTTTTTCGGGGTGGGAGAGGCCCAACTCTAAACTTCTGTAATCACAGAAGCAAGAGGGTTAGGAACGGAGGACTCCGGATTATCACCAGTTGGGAATCCTCAGGAGCCGAAGAGCCATGGGATGGAGAAAATTCCGATCCCCCATCTGGGTTGTGCCGGTCAAACAGCCCGGTGGTGGAAGCAAGGTCAAGGCCACATTTGGCCAAACAACCCCGCCCGACCAGGTAACTGTCAACCAAACACTCCACCTCCTTTATCATGACAGGCTTGGCATTCGCCACCATAGCTCTCACAGCATCGTCAAATGCCTCATTCATAGTGTTGATAAAATTGTAATTGTGATCAAACGAGAGGAACTTGTAGTCACCTCCTGGTGCACAGTAGGACCGGGTTGCGAATTCGACAAGGCTATGGTGGTGGTTTACAGCATCGTGTACTGGGACCGCGACATCCAGGATAACGGAGGGCGTACCCAAGGTAAAGCCGGAAGGCTCGGTGTCTAAAATCATGGACGATGTAACCTGAAACGACAAGGCCGAACCCTGAGGAGAATGGGAGGGAGATGACATGGCTGCCCGCCCAACAGCACTAGGGATTACGGGGCTTAAACCACAGATATCTCACCCTAAATGCCTGCAAGGCTAGGTAGTGCACACCAACTCGACCCTAAGCGAGGAGAGGAGGGAAGTAAAGATGTTTCAGGTAACGCAAAACAAAATGAACAAACAAAGTACAAAATAAATAACCAAGCCAAATAACTTCAAAGAGGTAAAGCAATATCCCTAGAATGTAAGAAAGGGTGGCCGAATTGAATAAAAGTTTATTTAGACTCATCGCGCCAAAACATGGCTTATGATCGAGTGCTCCCCCCGACAGGAGCTTAACGCCGGCCAGGATCCACGGCAGGGACTGGGGTCCTGCTACCCCCGCTAAAAACAGGCAACTAAGTACAAGATACCGATCCTCCGGCCCTATAACGTTAACCAGTCTGGTGAGCGAGCGTCAACACCAAAGCTGAAGTACAGGTCCATCAACAGTCCAGCACCCATCCGTTCCACCTACCCAGGCCACGGAAATCCCAGCACAATCAATAAATCACTACCTACAGCAGCATTACTCCGCACTTGCGCCACTTATCCTCATAAAATTCATATTAAAAGAAATCCATGCGCATCAACCCCACCCGGCACCCAAGAAAGCATTCCAGTACTGTCCCTGGGTAGGGCCATGACAAAGGGGCGGCACGAGGCCAGTTTCCCCTCACCAATGAGTCGAGGTAGGCCTTAACAGCCCACCCCTTGTACCATAATAGCCAACCCGAGACACCCCTAGCGCAGTTTCGGTATAGGTATCCCAACCTATGTAGAGTCATCCATGTCCACCTCTTCTTCATGTTCCTCTGAGGCCTCAGATTCTTGGGTATCTGGATGGGGGTGAGAAGGGCAACCAGGCGAGTGGGATTCGTGCAGGCCATCACAGTTCACACACCTTGGTGTGGTATGGCTGCAGGGACAGCCACCAAGGTGGCAGGTGGTCGTGGGGCAGGCATGATCACCAGTAGCGTGAGGGAGGAGGCACCAGCAGCAGGAAGCAGGTGAGGTGCATTTGATACTATGGTGGCCAAACTTGTAGTAGTTGGCACACTGAGGATATTTGTTGAAGTGTAGAGGGCGCTCGGTACCATATGTATTGGAGAAGGCGGAAAGGCGTTTGCTAACAAACAAGGGAGCTTTGGATGCAGTGATGGAGATAACAACAGTTGAGGCATTCTTGTTGACGCGTGCTGAATCAGAGGTGAGCCATTGAGGCTGTTCGGTAAGAGATATGCCTGAGTTGAATGTGGTAAGTTCTTGGACAAGAGATGCCAGAGAGGTAGAGGTAGCGATGCCATGTACCAGGAGCTGGGTGGCAGGGGTGTCAAGATGAACTGTAGAGGCACCCGGCATCAGGGGCAAAAATGTTGCGACTTGGCTGTTGACGGTCATACCTCTAACAGTATCCATAGTAGTGAGAGTGACATGTCCATCCCAAAAGGAGACCGACTGGATGAGAGTTGAGGCCAGGGCCTTGTTCATGCTGTCGCGCATCTGCATGGCAGTAGTTTTGGGGGGGCAGCATCTTGTTTGATGATGAGGCGACGCTCGCGGATGGTGAGGCCCATTTTCTGATCGGTAAGGGCCTTAGCCGAGGTACAGGAGGTTTGGGCTGGCTTGAGACTAGGCTTTGCAGGTTTCTGAGAGTGCTTCCTTGTCCTTCTAGCGACAGTGGCCCAAGAAGGAGGGGCTGCTGGGCCCGGAGGTTGGGTATGGGGAAGGGTAGGAGGTAGGGGAGGAACAGAGGATTGCTCTGCAGTATCAGTAGTCAGAGGTGCCGGCGGGGCAGTCATAGGAGCAGGCTGAGATAGGATGGAGGCACGAAGGTCATCCAGTCCCTCAGTAAGGGCGGTGATGTGCTCGGTTACCCCATCAGTCTGTAATGACCCTACCTTATAGAGCTATGGCAACCTACGTCTATGCCCATACATAAGACCAAGAGGTCAGATGGTAGACAAGGTGGGTATTCAGGGGCATATCCGAGGAATATCTGATGGTCAAGATGTCTCTAAGAACAGAAGGTACTTAAGGAAATGGCGTACCTAAGTAGTGGTAGTAACGTGACAATGTCCGCTCTGGCCTAAGGATAGGAGAGAAGGCCAGGTGAGTTTACCCGGTCTGAGGAAGTCACGTTACCCTACCATGGAGACCAGTTTCGTGTCACCATGGACACACGGACCCTACCTTCGAGACACTATTACCCTACCTTCCGTTGGAAATGTTCTTGGAAGAATTTCCAGAAATGTTAGGATTGTGTGTTACGCAATGACAAGCGACGGAGACTTGTTGGCCTTTTGATCAGAAGACTACGGGAGGAGCTATAGTGCTCCGAAGAAGCTATAACTTGGTAGAATTATTCCTCTGGTACCTGCGGCCCCAGGGTTTGCTCCGGGCGTCATGGGCCAACATGGGTGGAGTTGCCATCTTACTAGTTAAATGGAGTTCATAGAGACATGTCCATAACACGGTATACGTCGCTGCCGTCCGTCCGACCAGAGGTTGTTCACAGGATATATAAGGGGGTGAATGGGAGAAGGTCAGGTACCTTCTCCAAAAAGAACGGAGTAAAACGGACCAAAGCCGACGGCGTTAGCGTGCGCTATCCGGTAGGGTCCCTAGAGTAGTCCCGGGTAGTACCGGAGACATCTTGGAAGGTTTTACGCCAATCAAGCCTACACGTGCCCCTTTGCCGTAGGCTCTTTGTTGGTTGTTTGAAGACTCTAATAGCATCATACTTATCATGCTGAGTGGTGTGCCGGAGGTAAGGGGCCATGGGTAGTGCCCACGGATCCTGTCACTGACACAGCTCGACATGGGAGCACCGTAGGCCCTCCAAGTTCGTATTCAAGAAAGATAGAGCTTAGCCAGGAGACCGCTGATGTCTACGGGAGCTTGCATAGTTCATAGCACATGGGAAGAGAGTCACTTTCAGTTTGGTTTCATAGGTCTGTCGACAGTTAACCACTGACGAGACACCGATGCGCAAAGGTTTTTACTCCGGCAGGTGTATTGGTAAACACCTCGCAGGACCTGATCTGCATATAAGAGAATTCTGCTAGAGTGAGCTGACACCTTAGCCCTTCGGGGACACAGTAATGGTGCCGGGGCAATCCTTACAGAGAAGGGCATACTCATGTTGGTCGGGGTAACCTGATGGGGGATTTTTTGGTATAAGTCTGACTACCTAAAGATTATACGAGAACTCTCCTACCCTGACACAATCAACATCCTCTCGAGAGAAATTAATTGAGCTAAGCCTGAGCTTAATGATATTAAGTTTTACCATTTACTTTTATTCTTTACACTTTTGCATGAGCTGTGTTTGAGAGATTGGAAGTTTGGTGCAGTTGTATTCTCAGGAACCATCTACCTCAGGGATCCCCAGTTACACGGTCACCTTCCTGTAGTCTTGATGCATATTCTGCATCATGTGGATCATGATAGGGAAGGCATTTGCAAAACGGAACAGTGGTTCAGTCTTTTCTGCCTCCGTCAACTGTTCAAACATTTGCATGAAGGCGCCATTAGGAGCCGCAAAGTCTTTGTCTGAGTATCGTATCGTTGAGGTGATGCCACTGGTTGGCCGTTTGAGCGAGGGGCAGCCCTGAGCCTGGAAGATAGGTGATAGCCAAATCTGGGAAGCCCCGTCAGGCTGCGTAGGAGGTTGCAGACCGAGAGGGGGTGATGATCCCATCATGCAGATGATGAGGAGAAACTTTGACCCTGGTCGGGCCAAAGAAAGGTATGGTGGTGGATAAGACAATTCCCTAGAATATAAGAAAGGGTGTCTGAATATATCTAAGTTTATTTATACTCGTCGCGTCAAGAAATGGCTCATGATTGAGTGCCCCCCTGACAGGAGCTTAACGCTGGTCTGGATCCAGCGATGGGACTGGGGTCCTGCTACCCCTGCAAAAAACAGGCAACTAAATACAAGATACTGATCCCCCTGCCCGTACTGTTAACCACCTCAGTGAGCGAGCACCAATACTAAAGCTAAAGTACCAGTCCATCAATAGTCCGGCATCCATCCACTGCATCTAGCTAGGCCACGGAAATCCTAGCACAATCAACAAATCACTGCTAATGGCAGCATTGTCCCAGCCTCGCACCTAAAATCCTCATTATATCATAATAAAGTAAATCCACCAAAGTCAACCCCACCCGGCACCTAAGAAAGCGTTCCAATACTGTCTCTCGGAAGCGCCATGACAAATGGTCAGTACGCAGCCAATCTCCCCTCCGCAATCAATCGAGATAGGCCTGATAGCCATACCCTTTGCACCGTAATAGCCAACCCAAGACACCCCTAGGGCACTATCGTTATAGGTATCCCACCCTATGTTGAACCAACCATATGCATCTCTTCTTCATGTTCCTCCCAGGCCTCAGATTCGTGGGTATCTGGACGGGGGCGAGAAGGGCAAACAGGAGAATAGGATTCATGTGGGCCATCACAGTTCACACACCTGAGTGTGGCATGGCTGCAAGGATGGCTGCGAAGACAGCAGGTAGCAGTAGGACAGGAGTGATCCCCATTAGGGTGAGGAAGGATGCACCAGTGGCAGGAAGGAGGCAGGATGCATTTGATACAATGGTGCCCACACCGGTGACAGTTGGCATACTGGGTGTATGTGTTGAAGCGTAAATGGCGTTCGGTACAGTAGGTGTTGGAGAGGGCAGAGAGGCGTTTGCCAACAAAAGAATGTCCCTTGGGTCCGGTGATAGCAATAACAATGGTTGAGGCAAGTTTGCCAATGCGTGCTATGTCTGAGGTAAGCCACCATGGCTGTTGGGTAAGACATAAGCCTGAGTGAAAGGTGGTCAGTTCTTGGGCAAGCGATGCCCGAGGGGTGGAGGTAGCGATGCCAAGTACTAGAAGCTGGGTGGTAGGGGTATCGAGGTGGATGGTAGAGGCATCAGGAATGAGGTGCAAAAAGGTGCCAACTTTACTGTTGACAGTAGTCGCTCCAACTGTATCCATCGCAGTGAGGGTGCCATGTCCATCGATGACGGAGACAGACTCGATGAGAGTGGAGGCCAGGGCCTGGTTGATGCTGTCACATAGCTGTACAGCAGTAGAGGTAATGGGGGCAGCGTCTCTTTTGATAATGAGCCGACGCTCGCGCATGGTGAGGCACGTTTTCCTTTCGGTCAGGGTCTTAACCGCGGGAGGGGAGCCTTTAGCTGGGTTGGGGCCAGGCTTTGGGGGTTTTCGAGAAGGCTTCCTCGCCCTCCTAGTGACGGTAGCGCAAGAAGGGGGAGCTGCCGGACCAGGAGGTAGGGTATGGGGAAGGGTGGAAGGTGGAGGAGGGACAGAGGGCTGCTCTGTAGTATCGGTAGTAGGAGGTGCCGGAGGGGCAGTAGTAGGAGAAGGCTGAAATAGGATGGAGGCGCGAAGGTCGTCCAGTTCCTCTGTATGGGCGGTAATGTGCTTGGTTAGCCCATCGGTCACCTTCCTGTAGTCATAGTGCATAATTTGCATCTTCTGGATCATGATAGGGAAGGCTTTTACAAAACTGAATGCTGGTTCAGTCTTCTCTGCCTCTGTCAACTGTTCAAACATTTGCAGGAAGGGTCCATTAGGAGCTGCAAAGTCTTTGTCTGAGTATCGTATGGTTGAGGTGCTGCCACTTCATGGCCATTTAAGCGAGGGGGGGCCTTGAGGCCGTAAAATAGGTGATAGCCGAAGCTGCGAAGCCCCATCAGGCTGCGTAGGAGGTTGCGGAACGAGAGGGGGTGATGACCCCATGATAAAGGTGGTGAAGAGAAACTTTGACCCCGGTCAGGCCAAAGAGAAGGTATTATGGTAGATAAGATAATCCCCTGGAACATAAGAAAGGGTGTCCCAAGGAGATTACCAGATTGCGTAAAGAACATAAAGTATAAGGGGGCACACCCTCTTATATAGAAAGAAATCCTCCCTGATCACCAACTCAAAAGAAAACCCATGGCATCACGTGCAGCCACGATGTCTCTATCAAGTTCCACCAAGTTCCGTTGCGTGGCAAGGTAACCCAATTATTGTACAAAGGAAATCCCTCTCATGGCAACCAAGAAATCCCCCGCTAATAACTGAACCGAAGCCCCCTATGCATATTCTGTCTCCATGGCTGGGTGGCCCTGACAATAGCCCCCCTCTCTGATACCAAAGTCCCTTAAGGCGAGTTGTTGGGGTAGGGGTCCTGGTTTATGGGGATATTGTTAATTGAACCCATCTATGGCCTGGAGTCCATTAACCGAGTTGGCAGGTTCCCAGGTGGCTTTGGCGTGCCCCTTCCAATGTATGAGGGATCATAGGTGGTTTCAGATAAACTTGGCATCTCGGACCTCTCCCACCTGCCATTCTTGCTGTCGATCAACCTCTACAGGGTGAGGTGGAGCTACTACTTGACCAGGAAGGAGAGCGCGTGAAGTCAGGTCAAGGAGGGAGCCATGGAGGACGTTATTGATTTTCATCGTAGGCGGAAGGTCTAATCGGTAGGCAAGAGTTCCTATTTGGGCGATGATAGGATAAGGGCCGAAACGCTGGTCATCCAACTTGGAGAAGGACTGCTTGGTAAGGATATTTTTGGCGTTCAACCAGACACGATCTCCAACCTGGAAGTGAGGGGCTGGGAGTCTTTCCTTGTTAGCATATTCCTGTTGCCGGTCCTGAGTGAGGGCGGTCTCGGCCCTCAAGTGGTCGTGGCTATCCTTGATATATTCCATGAACATACCGGCTCTGGGCTCATCAGAGGCCTCATCGGGAGCATACAGAAAGTCCATAGGGGAGTGGTAGGCATGGTTCGTGAAGAAGGAGGATAAACTGGTACATTCCAAAGCGTGGTTGTTGGCCGTGAACTCGGCCATAGGGAGCCAGAGGGACCAATCGTCCTGTTGGTATAGCCACTAGACAAAAGTCTTGGTGATAGCTTAGTCAGCCATGGCTAAGGGAGGATAAAACACCCCCGTTTGAAATCACACCACACTCAAGCCTGTTTTCTTTACATTGCTCATAATAATAGTTCCTCCTAAAACAGACAGCACTACAGCTCCAAGAGAGGACATGTTCTGGGAGAGCCATGGTTGTAGTCCTTTTATTTGTCTTTTAAGTCATTTTCACTAGTGGCACCTTGGTTGATGTTCCTACTAGACAGCTATTCTGTATCTATCTTTTCTTATCTACAGTTGACCATTTAGTATTTTCTCACACAGGCATAGGTTTGTGGATCTTGAATCTTCAGCTTGTTGTTCTAACTGAGGTTTGATAGATATCTGTCAGCTTCATTAGAAATCTGTGAATGTTCATGCAGTTTATGAAGGATCATGTGATAGAGGCTAAGTAGAGGTATATAAAGTACCTGTAGGATTTACAAATTTACAAGGGTGTATTCTTGATTAATTATTTGCCCTTTTACTAGTAACTGTAAGATTTAATCTCCCACAATATCATTGAGCCACGGTAGCTATTCAACTGATGGCATGCCGGAGAAGTGCTTGTTCAGTGCATAGACTTTGTCTTACCAGTAGCGATCACCAAGACTTTTGTCTAGCGACTGTAGTTAACGAAGGCCCTGAGGTACTGTTCCATAATGCCGTTAACATATTCCGTTTGGCCATCCATTTGGGGGTGGAAGTCCGTAGACATCTTTCGTTCGACCTCAAGTCTTTCATACATGGTTCTGCAAAAGTCCGCAGTCAACGGAGTACTGCTGTCAGAGGTGATTGTCTTGGGGAGGCCGTGGTTTGTCCAGATATGACAAAGGTACAGGTTGGCGAGGGTAGGGGCATCAACAGTGGTACGACAGGCGATCAGGTGGTGCATCTTAGACATCAGGTCCACCAAGAGCAAGATAGCATCATTTTCCTAACTCCAAGGTAGACCTGCAACGAAGTGCATAGATATATGTCACCAAGGATGGTCAGGTATTGGGAGCGGACACAGGATACCGAATGGGGCATGCCTGGAGGTGCAACTTTGTTGACAGACATGGCAGTTTACCATGGAGCATCCGATATCCCATCTCCTGCCAGGCCAAATGTAAGGTTAGGATATAAGCTCATGGGTCTTGGCACATCCTGAGTGTCCCACGGTAGGCTGGTCATGGGAATACAGTATCAGCTGTATGCGCAGTTCCTCATGGTGAGGAACAAAAATCCAATCATGGTAGAGTAACTGGTCCCCCTTGTGTCTGCATTCGTTCAGCGAGAGCAGGCAGAAGTGTCTGTTGCCTTTGGCAACAGCACAGAGAACCTGGATGGAAATTGTATCAGCTTTGTAGGCCTCCTTCTAAAGTTCTTCAATATGAGACGCTCTAGTAGGGAGAGTAATGTTCGCCAACAAACTCAGTGTAACGGGGGCTCCCTCAAGTAGGTGGTTCCTAAGGATGCGAGAGCACCAAACTTCAAATCTCTGGAACACAGCTCTTGCAAAGTGTAAAGAATAAAAGTAAACCATGAAACTCAATATCGTTAAGCTCAGGCTTATCTTAATTAAAGTCGTGCGAGAGGATGTTGATTGTGTCGGGGTAGGAGAGTTCTCGTATAATCTTAAAGTAGTTGGACTTGTACCAAAAGCTCCCCCATCAGGTTACCTCGACCAACATGAGTATACCCTTCACCATAAGGTTTACCCCGGCACCATTACCATATCCCCGAAGGGAGTAAGGTGTCAGCGCACTCTAGTAGAAATCTCCCACAGGCACATCAGTTCTGGCGATATATTTACCAATACTGCTGCCGGAGTGAAAGCCTGTATATATCGGTGTCACGTTAGTGGCTAACTGTCGAGACGCCTAGGTAAGCGAACTAAACAACTCTCTTCCCATGTACTATGACCTATACAAGCTCCCGTAGATATCAGCTGTCTTCAGGGTAAGTTCTATCTGTCTTGATTGGGAACTTAGACGGTCTACGACGCTCCCGTGGAGAGCTGCGGTGGCGGCGAGACCCGTGGGCGCTACCCATGGTCCCTTACCCCCGACAAACCACAAATTGTGACAGGTATCATACTAGTAGAGTCTTCAAACAACCCACAAAGACCCTATGGCAAAGGGGCATGTGTAGGCTTGATTGGCATAAAACCTTCACAGATGTCTCCAGTACTACCCCGGACTACTCTGGGGACCATTCCGGATAGCTCTCACTAACTCCGTCAGCTTTGGTCCGTTTTACTCCGTTCCTTTTGAAGAAGGTACCTGACCTTCTCACCTTGGCCCCCTGATATATCGTGGGAACAGATTCCAGTCGGACGGACAGCAGCCATGTATACAGCATTATGGACGTGTCTTCATAAACTCCATTTACCTAGTAAGACGGCAACTGCACCCATTTTGGCCCATGACGCCCGGGGGGAACCCTGGGGCCGCCGGTACCTGTTAGGAATAATTCTACCTAATTACAGCTTGTTTGGAGCACTATAGCTCCTCCCGTAGCCTTCCGATCAATGTGCTAGCGAGTGCCCGTCCACCCTCATTGCATAACAAACAATCCTAACATTTCCCGGAATTCCTCCAAGAAGATTTCTGACCGAAGATAGGGTAATAGTGTCCCAAAGGTAGGGTAAGTATGTCTATGCTGACACAAAACCGGTCTCCATGGTAGGGTAACGCGACTTCCTTGGATACGGTAAACTCGCTCAGCCTTCTGACCTATCCTTAGGCCAGAGCGGACATTGTCACATTACTACCACTACTGAGGTACACCAATTGCTCAAGTACCTTCTGTTCTTAGGGATGTCCGGACCATCAGAGATCTCTCGGATATACTTCTGTATAACCACCTAGTCTACTATCTGACCTCTTGATCTTATGTATGGGTATTGACTTGGATTACTATAGCTCTTAAATGTAGGGTCATTACATCACTCCCCTCTTCTCTAAGGACTAACCCGGTCCGCTAACGTTGTCTTTTATTTTCCTGATTTGGTTGCCCCTCAACCCTATGGTCTCTTGGTTTATGGGGATACCCATGGTGGAAATCCTTCATTGCTTCCAACCCAGTGTCTTCTAGCATCTCATATGGCTCCCCAGAGTTCTCCTCTATGGCATAGCCTTCCCATGAAAGTAGGTACTGTACAAAGTGATTTGAAAATTCAGCTTTGATATTTCCGTTCCATCGACTGTCTACTATTGCCTTAATACATAGCTGGGCTTATTGTCTACTATGTGGGGCACTGGGACTTCTTTTGTCCTTTTAATACTTGGGTCCTCACGATAGGGTTCCAAGCTTCCGACATTGAATACTGGATGGATTGACCAATGAGCAGGCAATGGGAGTCCATAAGCTTGGTTACCAACCTTACGCCTGACCACAAAGGGCCTAAACATTCGCTGGTCCAGCTTTTCCATAGGTCGCTTAGTACAGATGTTCTTAGAATTTCGCATCACGAGATCAGCCTTCATTGCCCTGCCATTTGTAACATCTTCCATCGTAACGTATTCTGGCGATGGCAACAGTTTTTGGTCATCCAACTTCCATTGCCTCTCTGGAGCTCACTTAAGTGTATCTGGGACTTCTTGCTAGGCACCTTGCCAATTCTTTACCAATAGCTCACTACTGCGGTGAACACCTTGTTGCTCCGAGACTCTGCCACACTACTTAGTCCGTGGGCTGAAGCCATAGTTGATCTCAAAGGGAGATAACTTGGTTGACTGGGAGGTGGAGGTATTGTATGCATATTCCACCATAGGTAGTAGCGATGCCCAATCATCTTGCTGGTAGGAACAATAATTTCTTAAGTGTTGTTCTAAGGTCTGCGTCACCCACTCAGTCTGCCCATCAGTCTCCGCATGGAAAGCAGTAGATAACCGTAGTTTCAGTTGCAACTGTTGCATTAGGCTCATCCAAAAGTTGGATGTGAATCAGCTATCTGGATCCGAGATAATAGATTCTGCGAGGCCATGGAGCTGCCAAATTTCCTTCCGGAACATCAATGCCAGATCCTTTATCGGAACTTCTGTGGCTAAAGGTATAAAGTGTGCCATCTTTGAGAATCTATTTCACAATTACTCAAGTTTTGGTATAGCCCTCTGATTCCGGTAGTACTACTCTGAAGTCCATTGAGATATCCGTCGATGGTCTCAATGGTACTCCCTCAGGTTCCAAGAAGGCAAACTACTTATGCTTAATGGATTTGTTTCTTTGACAAACATCACATGTATGAACGCAGTCCGAAATGCTTTCATCGAACTTTGGCCAAAAGAAGTTAGCCCTAACCCTGGCTACCGTCTTATATGTCCCAAAGTGTCATGCAATAAGGGAGTCATGTTCGGCTTCCATGATCCTATCCTTCAGCTCTCGTGAGTCTGGAATATACCACCTATTCTTATATAGGAGAAGGTCTCTCTCTATGGTAAGAGTTTTGTCTAGGATGGTATCTCTTTCTAGCGTCAAATTGCAGTTGACATCTTTGTCTCCCGCTAACACAGCCTTTAAGTCCCTCATATAGCTGGGGTCCTGTTTCGCAGCCGTACGCAATGCATCCAATAACGCTTATTGCAACCTGTAGCCTCGACAGGCTGCCAATGAACGTGAAGGTATGAGGTCTAGCTCTTGTCCCACTACCCATTGTCTATGGCAAAAAAATAGCTTTGGTATTTCTGACACAGAATTACCCCCCCCTGCAGAGCAGTGGGCTCCATGCCTTGACAGTCCATCTGCCTTTGGATTCAGTCTTTTTTCACAGTAAACTACCTTGAAATTGAAGGGCTGCAGGAATTCTGCCCAGTGATGTTGTCGGCGGTTGAGGGTCTTAGTACTATTATAGTACTCCAAATTCTTGTGATCGCTGTAAACCGAGATCTCATTCTATCCCGACGTAAACAGATGTTTCCATTCCTTAAAAGCCGCTACAATGCCAGTCATTTCCTTATCATGTACATCATAATTTATCTCAGCTGGGTGGAACTTCCTACTATGAAAGGCCACTAGGTGCCACTTCTCATCTTTACAGAACTGAGAAAGTAGTGCACCTAATACAAAGTCACTTGCATCCGTCTCCAGTTTAGTCTGATGGGCAGGATCGAAGTGTGCTAGGATTGGTCTCAAGGTAAAGGTTTTCTTCAACTCATTGAATGCCTTGTTACAAGCTGGAGTCCAATCAAATTTGACATCCTCCTTAGTGAGGTCAGTCGAAGGGTTCACTGTCTTGCTAAATCCTTCCATAAACCTTCTATAGAAGTTGGCGAAGCCCATAAACCTTTGGACTCCTACGATGCTAGTTGGTGGTTTCCCTTCCAGGATAGAATCCACCTTCTTGGTCGTCATGGATATTCCCTTCTCAGATATCAGATAACCGAGGAACTCAATTTCACTCTTATGGAAGAACGACTTCTTTATCTTTACACATAGTCGATACTTACTCAACCTCTCCATGACTCGCCTTACTAGAGAGACATGCTCTTCAATTGTCTCAGAGCAAATCAGGATATCGTCCATGTAAGAGACAACTCCATCACCTAGCATATCTCGAAATATATCATTTATCATCCTTTGTAAGGTGCTGGCAACGTTACATAGCCCAAAGGGCATCACTTTAAATTGATATAATCCCAGTTCACTGCGAAAGGCTGTGAGTTCCTCATGCCACTGAGTATCTCCCCTGGCTTTCTTGGTCATTCGGATTCCCCAATACCCATTCTTCAGGTCCAGCAAGCTAGATACAGTAGCTTTTGATATCCTGCCTGGCAACCCGTTGATCAGGGGCAGAGGATATCTATTCTTCACCATGATTTTATTTAGTCCTTGGTAATCTATTACCAATCTTAGAGTACCACCTGGTTTTGGTACAAAAAGTATAGGAGCTGAGGACGAGGAAGTACACCTTTCTAACTTCCCTATTCTTAACATCTCCATTATGAATTCCTTAAGAGCTCGTCGCTCTTTTACCAAGGTCGGATAGACAGGCCTGAAGGGAGGTGTACTTCTGGGAATTAAATCAATTCTATCATCATACTTCATATGTTCGGGTAGTGCTTCTATCCTGTCTTGACAGAAGATGTCTCCAAAGTCCTTATCCTCCAGTAAGAGTTGGACCGTAACATCTTCCCTGCTCTCATCCGAGAACTGTACCATCCCTAGAAAATATACGTTTTTAGGATCTTTGGCCAACAGTTCTTCATCGGTCATGTATACTAACCGTCTCTGCTCGGTTAGGCAGTTAGCCTTACAGAAATCTGAGCAGCCGGTTAATGATCCTACTTTCCAATCTATGTCGGGGTTATAATCCTTCAGCCACGAGATTGGGAGATAATCATTGACTCTAGTGTCCGCGATTTGAGCTACCTGGAAGCACATACCATTCACATGATCACCTATTTTCAAGTCCAATGATTTGGTATAATGAAGGCCTGATCCTGGTATGTGGTTACCACTTGCATCTGTTATTGGAGTATGAATCCTTCTTCGTACACAGGGAGGTTGGGTACTCTTAACCCATTGACTGCTTAGCATTGGGCCAGTAGCTCCACTATCTAGTAACAACAGTCCTTCGGCACTTACATGCCTATGCCCTATGCGCCAATGTAATCTTACTGGTAAGTGAATAGACTTCCTATCTTTGGGTGGGCTGGAGTGCCACGCCTTTCTGGTTTGTCTCCGGGTACTCATTCTTGTTAGTTGTCTTGCCTTTCGACACAAGAGCGGCCACAACGCCTTGGTAAACGTTTCCAGAATAGTTTTAATTAATAAGAGGAATTGGAGTGCTGTTTACTATCAGGCCAGTATGATTTCGGGTACTAAACCCTCCTCAGGTAAACTTGAGAGATAACGTTTATTCAAGAGTAATAACCCAAGCAATTCAACCATAAAAGACAAAGGACGCATATGAGATAAGAAATACATTTGCTTTCCAGACACGTCCAGTCAACCGGTGCCAAACAAGGCAGCTTTGTGCCCCATCCGAATGTCGCACGGTTTCCATTTTACCAGAGGGACTCCTTGGAGCACAATGCTCATTTCAAGAAAAACCTGAAAGTAATTTCCCCAGAATGTCCAACATGAAAAAATATTAGAAATAATAGAACCCAAGAACTAAGAAGAAAAGACCAAACAGCGCATGCGACCGTAACATCTTCCTGATCAGCTAGTCCCTCAATACTCCTGTATTGGTGACTTTCTCAGAACTGAAGACCTAGTCCACGCGAATTTGTTCTTACCTTAATCCGTTCCACGTGAGTGGCCATCCTTCCTCCAAGATCTTCATAGATCTAGATAGGTCAGCCTATGTTATCTCCTTCTTACAATTGGGTTCTTACCTTCACCGAGGTCCGTATCAACCTCCACAATAGTAGGAGGAGGTTTACTAGCTTCCAGGAGCTTTGGACCAGAGGGCGGCTGACGAGATGCTTTAATGCGCTTAAATCGTTTATTGCCACTCGTAGAGGATTCTGTTTTGGGTCCTGACTGTTTCACTCCCCCTGTATTTCTCACAGCATGAGCGACCGGGAAGGTCACTGAACACTGTGTCCAGAAGTGTCCTTCTCTCCCACACTTGGTACATTGCTTATTGTTGTGTTATTCATCAGTCAGGGTCTGAGGGATATCTTGATCAGCAATTGCATACTCATATGTCGCTGCTGGCTTCCCAGCACCAACATCAGCGGTCTTCTGCAGCTTGTTGTTCTTCCAACTCGAACCTATCTCCTTCCATTTAGACGTTCTCATGAGTTTAGAAGTTTCCCTCTGTGTCTTTTCTTGTGTCTTCGCAGGTTCATCATCGTTGAGATGTCGGAAACACGTATCATCTTTCAGATTATGACCAACTTGTCAAAGCAAATCCAAATAATTGTTGAGACTTTCGCAGTGAGGCATCTTCAACGCCCATGATTCCTGCAGCTCAGACGTTATCTCCACCCTAACCTTATCCTTAACCTGCTGGTGGTCTATGTAGTTCAGCTTGTATATCAGATTGATAACCTTATCTAGGTAGGGACTACTCTGGTTGGGGGACATCACCAAGTTGTTTCCTCAGGAGAAGATTGTTATCCCGATTCACATTATGACCTCTGTGACTGTGCTCCAACGGTTCCCAGAAACCCTTCCATGTTCAGAGCAGACCATTCTTGTCGAACGGCATACCGGCTTGCTTCGCAGCTTCCCCATTGATGTCTGCGTGTATCTCTAGCTACCAGTTGCAAGCTTGGACTTTGAGAAGAGGTATGACTAAGTTGATCTTATCTATGTCTGTTAGACAGCACTGGGAAAAGTACTCAAACTTGACTTCGACCAAGGTCAGAAAACTAGCCAGATTGGCAATCACTTGCTTGAACGTGTGAATGCCGCTTAGCTTCTCCAGCTTCATGCACCTTGAATGCAACTAAGAACGAGATTGGTTTTGCAACCGTTCTCGTAGCCCTCTGCCCAATGGTCATATTGGTCTTTCTTCTCGTCATTCCAGCCATTACGGTGTGGTCCTAAAAAGGGTGTGACATCAGGTAGGGAATTGGCGTCATCATCCGAGCTCCGGTCAGGGTCGGAATCACTCAGGTCCCCTCCACTAGCACTAAAGAATCCACCACCAAGAGGTTGGTTTCCCCCTCCACTGTCTCCGGTGTTGCCACCAATGGTTTCCCTTGGTCTCTCATAACCATCAAAGTTTTCACAATGACCACCATGATTCCCATCATCCGGAGGACCACCTCCTGACGGTACTTGTGGGAGCACTGAGCCTGCTGGCTGGTTACTTCCCAGCGGTATTGCGTTTGGCGCAGCCTGCGACACCGCTAACCATTCCGTTGAAGCGGGACAGGTCTCTGGGTGTTCCGGTAGTCCTTCATTACCCCGTTTCAAGCAATACCCATATCAGGGTTCCCTTTCCTTCCCCTTGTGCTTCTGTTACTCGAACACCGGTGGGTGACAAAAACGGTCATGTTGCCCTCCAGATGCAGGACATGTTGGATGACACCATGGTCCTCGTTCAATAGGATTTGGCGGCGGCCCGAAACCACAATATCCAAAATTACCTAAAGGTTTACCCAGTGCCGTTGGTACTTGAAGTAGTGGCTGGATGGTGGGATGGGGTGTCACCGCGACAGGGACAGGTGTACCTCGAGAGGCTGTTGGGTAATAAGCAGGGGTCCGTGTTGGTTGGAATCATTCCACCATCTTTAGGATCCCTTCTGCGAGCCATGAACCTTTGTTCATTGCCGACCATGTGGTTAGGATTGGGGTTGCTACTAGGGTGGGGGCGGTGCCTCTCGGAGCAGCATGAGGAAGTGGGACGGTAGGCTGGGGTAACTGCCGAGGTGCTGGCCTTATGGTAATGGAGGGAGATGGTGACCATATAGGTCTGTTGACAGCTTGATGAGGTACCGACAGAGATGCTGGACGTCGCGTCCCAGGAATTGGACTTGCCAAGTGACTTCTTGCCACTGACGTGGAAAGCAATCGTGAGGTGGCCGAGACAAAAGACGAAGGTATTTCACTGTCTTCCATTGTCTTCAGACTTTCTAAGATCTGTAATCCTAACGGACTTAGTTCCGGTCGCCATTGCTCATCTCTAGCATATAGTGTCAGTTGCAGAGGAAGATTATCAGGCCTATCTGTCACTAGGGGTTGTGCGGGGGCTGCCTCTATCATCAAGACATTATTGTCTTGGTCAATCTGGTATCCCTCCTTCCATGCCTTTTCCAACGCGTCCATCCTAATCTTCATAGCAAATTGCCTATTCAATAATGCTACAAATGCCTCCAGCTGTCTTTTCAGCCATTGCTCCGAGCTCTCGACAATTTGGTTCCTAAATTGTTTCTGGGTCTTCTTATTGCAGCGTAATCACTACTTTTTTGCATTAGTAACCTCACGGGTTACTTCTTGTAGGATATAAGGTTCAACTTAATCGCGGGAAAATTCCGCCACAGAGATTGTGGGAGGTCCCAGAGTCTCCCTTCCTTCTTTATCCTTCTGAATGAAGCCATCAGAGACTCCATTCGCGAAGTGAATGTTATTTGCGAACCATAATGCAACTAGGCCCACGGCGTAAAGGATTAACTCGCGACAATGTTGGGGGACATCTATCAGTGCTGCTTTGAGAAGCAATTTTGTCCTTCCTAACCCAATACCTCGGGTATCGGCTATAACCAAAGCCATAAACAGGGCAGCCTCTAATGGGTTCTCATCAAGCACAAAACTGCACTCAGAAGTCGATGTTTCCTCTTCAATCATGACTGCTAATGCAGCCATGATGGATTACCATGGGTTTAAATCAAATAAATCAGGAGAAGAGTTAAGCGAGAAGCTCCCTTAACCATATACTGTAATGGGGGCTCCGGAAGGTAGATGGTTCCTAAAGATGCAATCGCACTAAACTTCGAATCTCTTAAACACAGCTCTTGCAATTTGTAAAGAATAAAAGTAAACCGCAAAACTTAACATCGTTAAGCACAGGATGGTGTCCATAAAGGTCTTGCGAGAGGATGTGGATTGTGTCGGGGTAGGAGAGTTCTCATATAATCTCTAGGTAGTCAGACTTATACCAAAAACTCTCCTATCAGCTGACCCAGACCAAAATGAGGATGCCCTTCTCCGTAAGGGTTGCCCCGGCACTAGTACTGTGTTCCCGAAGGGACCAAGGTGTCACTGCACTCTAGTAGAAATCTCCCATATGCACATCAGTTCCTGCGAGGTGTTTACCATTATACCAGCCAAAGTGAAAGCCTCTGCGCATCGGTGTCTCCTCAGTGACTGACTGTCGAGACGGCTAGGAAAGCTAACTAAATGACTCTCTTCCCATGTGCTGTGACCTATGTAACCTCCCATAGACATCAGCTGTCTTTCGGTTAAGTTCTATCTTTCTTGATTGGGAACTTAGAAGGGATGTGACTCTCCCGCGGAGAGCTGCAGTGGCGGCAAGACCTGTGGGCGCTACCCATGGTCCCTTACCCCCGACACAGCAATCACCGTGATAAGTATCCTACTATTAGAGTCTTCAAGCAACCCACAAAGAGCCTACGGCCAAGGGGCATGCGTAGGCTTGATTGGTGTAAAACCTTCCCAGACGTCTCTGGTACTACCCAGGACTACGCTGGGGACCCTTCATGATAGCTCTCGCTAACTCCATCAGTTTTGCTCCGTTGTACTACATTCTTTTAGGACAAGGTACCTCACCTTCTCAAATTGCCCCCCTGTATACCCTGGGAACAGCATCCGGTCGGACGGACGGTAGCTACCTATACAGTGTTATGGACATGTCATCATGAACTCCAGTTAACTCGTAAGATAACAAATCCACCAATTTTGGCCTATGACGCCCGGGGCGAACCCTGGGGCCGCCGGTAGCTGTTAGGAATAATTCTACTAAATTACAGCTTGTTCAAAGGACTATAGCTACTCCCGCAGCCTTCTGATCAATGTGCATGCAAGTGCGCATCGACTGTCCTTGCGTAAAAAACAATCCTAACATTTCCTGGAATTCCTCTGATAACATTTCCGATGGAAGGTAGGGTAATAGTGTCCTAAAGGTAGGGTAAGTATGTTCCTGGTCACACGAAACTGGTCTCCATGGTAGGGTAATGTGACTTCCTTTGATAGTGTAAACCCACGCGGCCTTCTGACCTATCCTTAGGCCAGGCGGACATTGTTACTTTACTACCACTACTTAGGTACTCCAATTCCTTAAGTACCTTCTGTTGTTAGGGATATCTGGACCATCAGATATCCCTCGGATATGCTTCCACATACCCGCCCAGTCTACCATCTGACCTCTTGGTCCTATGTATGGGCCTAGACTTAGGTTACCATACCTCGTTAACATAGGGTCGTTACACTCAGTGGCTGAGACTTCAACCCGACTTGGGTTCAGTGGTTCTCCCGTTCCTCCACCTCCTCGGGTGTCTCGTTCTTCACTCAGGTCCATCCATCAGCCTTGCCGTTTAGCATCCCAGGCTGGTTCTTGGGCTAATAGTCGAATTGCGATAGGAATTCGGACCAACAGGCCTGTCAGTTATTCAATAGTCTCTAGGTAGTGAAGTGATTCAGGTGGAGGTGGTCTGTCAGGAATGTTACCTGTCTTCCGTAGAGGTAACATCACCATTTTTCAATGGCTTTCACTACAACCATGAGTTCCTTGTCATACATGCCATAGTTGCCTTCAGCAGGACCATGCTTGCGAGAGTAGAACACCACAGGGTGACAACATCCATGGTCAACCTTTTGTGACATGATACCAGCAGAGACAAAACAGGAGGCATCAGTTTCAATAATCACTTCCTTGTAGAAGTCAAAGTGGGCTAGGACTGGGGCCATGGTAAAGGCCTCTTTCAACAGTTCAAAAGCTTTCTGACATTTGAGGGTCCACACAAAAGGCTGGTTCCTTTTAGGGTGAGGGTGGTAAGGGGGCATGCCAGAGGCGAAAAGGAAGGAATGACAGGTCGGTAGAAGTTGCCGAAGCCCAGGAAGGCATGGACTTCGCATACCCGGTCAGGTACTGGCTAAGTAGTAACTGTTTCCACCTGGGCATTGTCAATCGGGATGCCCTCAGGGGTGATGAGGAAGCCCAGGTATTCCACGTAGATGACATGGAACTTGCATTTCTGTGGTTTGAGTTTGAGATCGCCATCTTGTAGTGCTTTCAGTACCCAATGTACATATTCAATGTGTTCCTCAGGTGTTTTGCTATATACTAGGATGTTGTCAAGGTAACCGGTGCAGAACCTATCGAGCCCCTGGCATGGGATTATGTTGATAAGGGCTTGGAAGGTGGCGGGGATGTTGGTGAGGCCGAAGGGCATTACATTGGAGTTGAAATGGTGATAGCAAGTGCGGAAGGCAGGCTTCCAGCGTTCCTTCACTTTGATAGGGACATGATTGTAGGCCCCTTGGAGATCGAGTTTGGAACAGATTTTGGTGTTGGTGATATTCATGAAGGTTTGAGTTAACCAGGAGAGGAGACCACGGTCTTGGTTGGTTTCTTCATTCAGTCCTCAGTAGTCGATACACAGTCTCAGGGTGCCCTCCTTTTTCTTGATAAATTGTACTAGTAATGCTGTAGAGGAGTTGGAAGGACTGATAAAGCCGTTCTCCCGACTTTTGTCGATCCGTCCTCTCAGGGCCACAAGCTCTGGTGGGGATAGGGTATAGAGAGGGCCGAAGGGAGGAGTGAAGCCAGGTTTCAGGGGTATTTCATGATCCACCCCTGGTCGGCTGGATGGCAATTGCGTTGGTTCTTTTTCTAGGAACACAGGTAGGAATTCATGGTACCCAGGGGGAGTGATTTCTTTGACTTCCAGTTGTTCCAACACAGTGAGGTCAAGGGCGCGTTGGGTGGCATAAGCACAGAGGAAATGGGGAATCTCATATTGGATTCCTTGAATACCAGTTAGGTCGGCAGTACAGTGTTTGAGATAGTAGGCGGATTCGAAGATAACAGTGTTTGAGGCAAAGCAGATGGTGATGTCGTATTGTTTTAACCAAGGAATGCCAAGGGTAAGGGGGTAACTGCCGAGGTTGGTGATAAGGCCGAGGACAGATTCTACGGCGTCATTTATCTTTGGATCGAAGTGCGTGATGTGGGTAATCGCCCCACAGCTGATGGGTCTCCCATTGATGATGGAGAGGTGGATGGGTTCTTTGAGTTGAGATAAGGGGAGATGGTGATGGCTAGCAAAGTCTTTATCCATGAATGCATATCCAGTTGCTCCAGAGTCAATAAGGGCATGGGCTCGAGTTAGGTGTTGGTTGTCTATGATATCACAGGGGACTGCCAAGTGGTTATCCTCAATACCTGTTTCTATTTCGTCCAGAGACAAACTAGAAATAACTAAACAAGGAGAAGACTTAACATGTCTCAAGTCAGTGCCGGAGTCTGCACATGGGACCACAAGTTTTCTGACTCTTCTCGGACAGGGAGGGGCTTCTCAGGAGGGGGGGCAGGATGGATGCTGGCAGCTTGCATGGGGCGGGCTCCTTTGTCAGGACGAGCACGTCCCATACGCCCATGTCCTCCACAGGAAAGGCAGAGGCTGTGGTTGATTCTATCTTGCTGTTTGGTAGGGGGTGAGCTTTCAACAACCTGGGTAGAGGTCCATCTGGGCAGAAGCAGTCCCGATAGCAGGGGAGGCCGGAGGAACGACAGAGGCAGGTGGACGCAGTGTGGCGGGAGTGGAATTGCTGGCAGATGAGGACGAAGAGCCTTTCTTTTGGGCAGCCCGGGTAGGACATTGTTGGCTAGCTGCGTGATGAGAGAGAGATAGTCATTTAGCATTTCGGGAATGGGGAAGACGTGTACGGGGGCATCCTTCAGTTCCGTGTTCAGGCCCTGGTAGAGCAACCTGTGTTTAGCGTCGTTGTTCCAACAGGTATGGACAGCCAGACATTGGAAGTCGGCAGGGTATTCTACAAAAGGCCGGTTCTTTTGCTGGAGGCTCCTCAGAGCATGTTCTGCGGCTTGGACCCTGGTAGGGTCACCGAAGCCTTGTTCTGGGTCTGTGATAAATTCATCGATGTTCTCAAAGTGTAATGACCCTACGTTATAGAGCTATAGTAACCTATGTCTATGCCTATACAGAAGACCAGGAGGTCAGATGGTAGACAAGGCGGGTATGCAGACGCATATCCAAGGGATATCTCATGGTTCAGATATCCCTAAGAACAGAAGGTACTTAAGGAATTAGTGTACCTGGGTAGTGGTAGTAAGATGACAATGTCCGCTCTGGCCTAAGGATAGGTCAGAAGGCGGGGTGAGTTTATCCTATCAAAGGAAGTCACATTACTGTACCATGGAGCCCAGTGTCCTGTCACTATGGACATACTTACCCTACCTGTGGGACACTATTACCCTAACTTCCGTCGGAGGTGTTCTCACAGGAATTCTGGAAAATGTTAGGATTGCTTGTTGGGCAATGACGATCAATGGGCAGTTGCTTCCACAGTGATCAGTAGGCTATGGGAGGAGCTATAGAGCTCCGAACGAGCCATAATGTGGTAGAATTATTCCTAACAGGTACCTGCAGCCCCAGAGTTCGCCCCGGGGGTCATGGGCCAAACTGGGTGAAGTTGCTGTCTTAGTAGTTAAATGAAGTTTATGAAGACTTGTCCATAATACTGTATACGTCACTGCCGTCAGTCCGACCGGAGGCTGTTGGTAGGATATATAAGGGGGCAAGGGTGGGAAGGTCAGGTACCTTATCTAAAAAGAACAGAGTAAAGCAGACCAAAGCTGATGGAGTTAGCGTGAGGTATCCGGAAGGGTCCCCCGCGTAGTCCAGGGTAGTACCGGAGACATGGGGGAAGGTTTTACACCAATCAAGCCAACACGGGCCCCTTTGCCATAGGCTTTTTGTGGGTTGTTTGAGGACTCTAATAGCATGATACCTATCACAGTTAGTGGTGTGTCGGGAGTAAGAAACCATGGGTAGCACCCATAGGTCATAGCACCTGGGAAGAGAGTCATCTAGTTAGCTTTCCTAGGCGTCACGACAGTTAGTCACTGATGAGACACTGATGCGCAGAGGCTTTCACTCTGGCATTATTAGTATATCTCATTATCTCGCTGATGGAGCCATCCTCCGCGTCCGCTATTCACCTCCCCAAAAATTTTATTACTACTTTGGGACAGTCAAAACAACGAGATTTTGCCGCCCTGATCGTTACACAAGCCTTACCCCACGCTAGACTTAGGCTTCAACGCCGAGGTCGCCTGTTTCGCACTTCGTTTCGTCTCGAGGTTTAGCTCGTTACGCAACATTTACTTTTCTTTCACCGTAACACGGTTCCTCTGTCATCGTTACCCGATGTCTGCTCCTCACTTCCAGCCTTCTCCCGCCTCCCCTCCCACCCCTGCGGCTGCTGGACCCTCCCGGCACCCAAGCAGAAGCTCTCACAGGGCGGATCCGATCCGTCGCCCCGAGTCCAGAGCTGACTCAGTGGGCTCTGCCTCCTCCGCCGCCTCCGTTCATTCTCGCTACGCCCCCTCCGCCCAAGAACAAGCAGTAGCTGGGCTCCTAGCCGATGTGGGCCGTGCCTGCAAAATCAGCCCCCAAACTCACCCCGCCGTGTACGCCCCAGAACTTGAGGACTTTACATCCTCAGACCTCGCGTTCATCCCCATCTTAGCCCACCTGGTTCGGAAAGTTGACGAACTAGCCTCCTCCCTCTACGCCCACTCACGCAGAAAGATGGAAGTCGAAATTCCCCCCATCGAAGTACAGACTGACCCAGCACTCGTCTCTTCCATGAAGGA
>LN891186.1:92584-186959 GCA_900010015.1 Tuber aestivum
TGGTCAACGGCTCAGGCGGCAGTTTGGGTTGTTGGCTTGCCTGTTGTGTTTCTTATAGCTTTTGGTTTGCTGGGTTCCCAGTATGGAAGGGCATTTCTTTACGTGATATTTTGTGAGTCATCCTTAGCGATGCGAGGGGCTAACTTGCTCCGATTTGAAGGACCTGCTGCTTGTTGTTTGTTTCTTTATTGTTTATACGTTTGGAATTAAGGCTTTTTGTATGCCATACCGCGAGGTCCATGTACGTTTTTGAGCCAGAATCAATAAACATATGAAATTAAAAAAAAAAAGAAAAAAAAAAAGAAAAATCTCGCTGATGGAGCCAAAGGCTATGAAGCGGCACTACATACATCAGGGTACTCTCAAGTACCAGGGCTATGAATCCGTCTCTTACTACATGATAGTGTCATCTTTTCGTTGGGTACCCCGGCCAAAGTGCAAATAACAAAATAAACTCCTCCTCCCCGCCTTAAGCCTTGCAAATAAAGGAAATACAAAGTAATAAAACCTAAGCAGCCCTTCTCCTCCTATCAGTTGCTGCCAGGTGTGCGTGTAGGTGGGTGGGACAAACCTTAGAGGTAGCCAGGTGATTGTTGCCACAGTTGAGGCAGAGAATAGTGGTGTGAAGGCATGGTTTGCCCTTGGTAGGACAGTCTGACCTTCCGCAAGTGTGGAGGTGGGCTGGGTGTTCCTAAGAACCTATCGTGCAGTGTAGGGCTTTGGTGCATTGGGTTGGGTAGTGGCCAAACTTCAAGCATCTGCAGCATTGAGTGTCAGGACCAAAGGTGAGGTAACGTTGCACCTTAAATTTCCTGCCAAAGAGAGAGAGGCCTCTACTGAGGGCTTTGTCTGTAGGGTCTTTGCCAGCAATTGTGAGGACCATAGCTGATGCAGCCTTGTTCTGGCATTGGGCTTCAGTGGTGACCCATTTAGGAGGGCGGGGGAGGTGGGTGCCAGGGTTGGAGGCTTCAATCTCTGCCTGGACTGTAGGGAAAGTGGTGGTGGTTGGGATGCCGTATATGATGACCTTGTGCCAGACTTCAACTTTTCTGAGGCCAGAGGTGGCAGGAATGGTAGCTCTAATAGCTTCCTCAATAACAACGCGATGATTTTTGAGGACAGTGGAGGCAGGAGTGTTATCCTTGCTGATGAGGAGGACATGATGGTTAGGGGTGAACTCAATGGTAGAGATAAGTTCTTTTTTGATAGCTGTGTTAACAGCATCGCGAATGTGGAGGTGGTTGGTGTCATCAGAGGGGACAGCGCCGTCTCTTTCAATGACAATGGTACGGTCGGATTTGGTCAAAACTTCAGCTGGTTGAGTTTTGTTTGGTGTAGTTGTAGAGAGGCGGGCAGGGAGTGTTTTGGCTGTCCTCTGGGCCCAGGTTTGCTGAGGTGGGGGGTTTGGTAGTCTTGGGGGTGGGGGAGCGGGGGTGGAGGCTTTCTGTTGAAGCTGTTCTTGTAGGTGTGAAACTTGTTGGTTGACCTTGTCAATTTGCCCTTTCAAGACTGCAGTTTCACTGATGTGCCTTTGCTGGACAATGCTGAGGTGGTTGATAAGTGATTGGAAGGAGTCCTCCAGATAGTTGACTCGTAGTTTGGTGCAGAGGTTGGTGTCTCTGTTACGCTTATTTGGTTCCCCTGGGGACCACTGAGCAGAGCCAGGTGTGGGTTGGTTTGGAGCAGCGGGAGGTGGGACTGTATCCACAGGAGAAGGAATGTCTTCATCCATCTGGGTGTCTCGAGGCGTGGTTGGAGCTGGGGCACTCTGGTGGGGTTGAAATGGGTGTGCCAGGGGGTTGGCAGCACCCCTGCCTCTGCCTCTAACCCGTGCAGGCATTAGAGGTGATGGGAGAAGGACTCAGTTGATAAAAGATGATGGGAAACAAATAATAGAGGATGATTTGTTGACGAAAAGATTGTTCAATGGGGGGGGAAGCGTAAAGATTTGGTTGTTGACCAATGAGGTAGGGGGTCGCCGAAAAACTTGGTGTGGTTTTTTCTTTCGCTGTGGTTGCAACGGCAATGAAGTCTTTTTCACTCTGGCAGGTGCATTGGTAAACACCTCGCTGGAACTGATGTACATATGGGAGATATCTACTAGATTGCGCTGACACCTTATGCCCTTCAGGGGCACGGTATTGGTGCCGGGGCAACCCTTAAACAGAGGGTGTACTCATGTTGGTCGGGGTAACCTGATGGAGCAGTCTTTGGTATAAGTCTGACTACTTAAAGATTATACGAGAACTCTCCTACCCCGACACAATCAACATCCTCTCAAGAGAGTTTAAATTGAGATAAGCCAGAGCTTAACGATATTAAGTTTTACGATTTACTTTTATTCTTTACACTTTTGCAAGGGCTCTGTTCAAGAGATTCCAAGCTTGGTACCGTCGCATCCTTGGGAACCATCTACCTCAGGGAGCCCCCCTTACAGTATATCGTTAAGCCAGCTTCTCGCTTAACTGTACTCCTGATTTATTTTATTTGCACCTATGTCAATCCATTATTGCTGCATTAGCAGTCATGATTGAGGAGGAAACGTCGAGTTCTGAGAGCAGTTTTGAGATTGATGATAATCCATTAGAAGTTGCCTTGTTCAGGGCTTCGCTTATAGCAGACACCTGAGCAATTGGTGGAGCAAGCTCAAAGTTGCTGCTTAATGCAGCCCTGATAGACATCCCCGAACACTGTGGCGAGTTACTCTTTCACCATGCCAGCCTACCCGCATTATCGTTTAAAAATGACATTCCTTTCGCAAATGGACTCTCTGAGGGCTCCACTCACAAAGATGAAGAAGGAAAGGAAATTCCAGTACCTCCAATGATCTCGGTCGCCCAATTTTCCCCTGATTACCACGAATCTTATATCCTACGAGAAGTGACCCCTGAGGTCACTAGTACAAAAAAGGAGTGGTTGCATTGGAATAAGAAGACCGAAAAGCAATTTAGGAAACACATTGTTGAGAGTTTGGTGGAATGGATGAAGAGGCAGCAAGAGGCATTCGTAGCATCATTGAACAATCAATTTGCTATGAAGATTAGGATGGATGTGTTGGAAAAGGCTTGGAAGGAGGGATACCAGATTGCTGAAGACAATGGTGCCTTGATAACAGAGACGGCCCCCGCATTACCACTAGTGACAGATAAGCCTGATAACGTTTCTCAGCAACTAACACTATATGCTAGAGATGAGCAATGGTGACTAGAACTAAGCCTGTTGGAATTACAGATCTTAGAAAGTCTGAAAATGTCGCAAGAAAATGAATTACCTTCGTCCTTTGTCTTAGCCACCTCGGGAGCGCTTTCTACCTCAGTGGCATGAAGTCGCTTGGCAAGTCCCATTGCAGGAAGGCGACCTCGAGCATCTGCGTAGGTACCCCGTCAAGCTGTCCATGGACCTATACGGTCACCATCTTCCTCCATTACCGTAACACCCAAACCTGGGCAGTTACCCAAGCCTACCATCCTCCTTCCTCACTCTGCTCCGAGAGGGACCGCTCCTACAGCAGTAGCAACTCCAATCCTGACTACTTGGCCAGCTAAGAACCCGAGTTCATGGCTCGCGGAACAGATCGTGAATACGGTGGAACGATTTCAACTGACACATGTACCACTATGTCCTCCAACAGCCCTACAAGGCACACCTGTCCCTGTCGCAGCAACACCCCACCCCACCAGCCGCCCACCAGTTCAAGTGCCAACGGCACTGGTTAAACCTTCACCTTATGCTGGATTTTCTAGTTTTCAAATCCCTGCAAGTACCTTCGAACAAGGACCATGATGCCATCCTACATGTCCGGGATCAGGGGGAGGCGATGATCGTTTTTGTCACCTGCTGACTTTCGAACAATGGAAGGAAAAGGCACTCCTATGTGGGTATTGCATGAAACTAGGTCAGGAAGGACCTGCAAAATACCTGGAGACCTGTCCCGCTTGGACAGAATGGTTAGCGGTGTCGAAGGCTGCGCCAAACCCGATACTGTCGGCGAGTAACTAGCCAGCAGATCCAGTACTGCCACATGTACCGTCCGGAGGTGGACCTGCGGATGGCGGGAATGGTGGTGGTCAAGACAAGCAATTGGATGGTTATGAGAGAAAAAGGGAAACTTTCGGTGGCAATGCCGGAGCCGAGGCAGGTGGTAATCTACCTCCCGCAGGAGGATTCTTTGAGGCTGGTGGAGGGGACCCGGGTGATTCCAACTCTGATGACAGCTCTAATGATGACGCCGATTCCCTGTCCAATATCACACCCTTTGTAGGACCATGCCGTAATGGCTGGAATGACGAGAACAAAGACTGGTACGACCGATGGGCAGAAGCACTACGAGAACGGTTACAAAACCAGCCTCGTTCCTCATCACATTTGAGATGTAGGAAGCGGCAAAAGCTAAGTGGCAATCCTACTTTCAAGCCAGTGATTGCCAATCTGGCTAGTTTTTCGACCTTGGTTGAAGTCAAGTTTGAGTACTTTTCGGATTACCGTCTGACGGACATGGATAAGATCAACTTGGTCATGCCTCTTCTGGAAGACCAAGCCCGCAACAGGTACCTAGGGATACATGCACACATCAACTGTGGGGCTGCAAAGCGAGCCGGAATGCCATTCATCAAAAATGGGCCGCTCCGGACATGCAAGGGTTTCCGTGAACCGTTGGAGCAGAGTCACGGAGCTGACATTGTGAATCTGGATAACAATCTTCTTGCGTGGAACAACTTGGTGATAACCGCCAACCGTAGTAGTCCCTACCTGGATAAGGTTATCGATCTGGTGTACAAGCTGAACTGCACCAACTACCAGCAGGTTAAGGATAAGGTTAGGGCGGGAATGAGGTCTGAGCTTCGGAAATCATAGATGTAGAAGATGCCCCACCCAGAAAGTCTCAATGATACCTAGATTTGCTTCGGCAAGTTGGACATAATCTCGAAGATGATAAGTGTTTCGGACATTTCAACGATGACAACCTTGCGAAGCCACAAGATAAAAGCGAGAAGGAAACTTGTAAACCTGCAGAAAGGTTTAAGAAGAAGGAGAAAGGTTCGGGATGGAAGGACAACAAGACACGGAAGACCACTCATGTTGGCGCCGGGAAGCAGGCAGGAACGTCTGAGTATGCAATTACTCATCGAGTCATCCCTCAGACCCTGACAGGTAAATGACGCAAAAATAAGTAATGCATTAAGTGTGGGAGAGACGGACACTTCGGGAGACAGTGTTGAGCGACCTCTCCTGTCGTTCATGCTGTGAGGAATACCGCGGGAGTGAAATGATCACATCCAAAGGCTGAATGCTCTACCTGTGACAATAAACGATTCAAGAGCATTGAAGCGTCTCGTCCGCCGACCTCTGGTCCCAAGCTCTTGGAAGCTCGCCAACCTTCTCCTACTATTATGGAGGTTAATACAGACCTCGGTGAAGATCTAAGAAGATCTCGAAGGAAGGATGGCCGCTCAAGTGGAATGGATTAAGGTAAGAACCAATTCATGTGGAGGACCTCTTCAGTTCTGACAATGTCGCCAATACAGGAGTATTGAGGGACTACCTGGTCAGGTAGATGTTACCCTTGCATGCGCTGTTTGGTCTTTTCTTTTGTTTCTTGGGTTCTGTTATTTCTTATCTTTCTTCATGTTGGACATTCTGGGGAAATTACTTTCAGGTTTTTCTGGCGATGAGCATTCTGCTCTCAGGAGTCGCTCTGGAAAATGGGAACCGCACGACATTCGGATGGGGCACAAAGATGCCCTGTTTGGCACTGGTTGACTGGAGGTCTCCACAGAGCAAATGTATTTCCTGTCTTATATGGGTCCTTTGTCTTGTACGGTTGAATTGGTTGGGTTATTAGTCTTGAATAAAAGTTATCTTTCAAGTTTACCTGAGGAGGGTTTAGTACCCGAAATCATGCGGGCGTAATACTAAACAGCACTCCAATTCCGCTTATTGATTAAAACTACTCTTGAAATGTTTACCAACCCGTTGTGGCTCCTCTTGTGTCGAAAGGCAAGAGAACTAACAAGAATGAGTACCGTGGGACAAACCAAGAAGGCATGGCCCTCCCACCCACCCAAACATAGCAAGTCTACGCACTTACGAGTGATATTAGATTGGCGCACTGGGTGTAGGCACATAAGTGGTGAACCGCTGTGGTTATTAGATAGTGGAGCTGCTAGCCTAGTACTAAGTAGCCAATGGGTTAAGAGTACCCAAGCTCCCTGTGTATGAAGAAGGATTCATACTCCAGTAAAGGATGCAAGCGGTAACCACATACCAGGATCAGGCCTTCATTATACCAAATCATTGGACTTGAAGATTGGTGATCACGTGAATGGTATGCACTTCGAGGTAGCCAATATTGCCGACATTAGAGTCGAGGGTTATCTTCTAATGTCGTGCCTAAATGATCATGACCCCGACATAGATTGGAAAATAGGATCACTGACCTAGTGCTCAGATTTCTATAAGGCCAACTGCCTAACAGAGCAGAGGTGGTTAGCATACATGACCGATGAAGAACTGTTGGCCGAAGATCCCGAAAACGTATATTTTCTACGGACAGTATAGTTTTCGGATGAGAGCGGTGAAGATGTAATGGTCCAACTCTTACCAGAGTATAAGGACTTTGAAGACATCTTCACTCAAGAGAGGATAGAAGTACTACCGGAACATATGAAGTATGATGACAGAATTGATTTAATTCCTAGAAGTACACCTCCCTTTGGGCCTATCTATCTAATATTGGTAAAAGAGCGACAAGCTGTTAAGGAATTTGCAAATGAGATGTTACGAACAGGGAAGAAAGAAAGGTCTACTTCCTTGTCCTCGGCTCCTATACCTTTTGTACCAAAACCAGATGGTACTTTAAGATTGGTAATAGATTACTGAGGACGAAATAACATCATGGTGAAGAATAGATCTCCTCTCCCACTGATGAACGAGTTGTGAGGCAGGAGGTCAAAAGCTATGGTGTATAGCTTGATGGACCTGAAGAATGGGTATTGGGAAATCTGAATGGCGGAGAAAGCCATAGGAGATACGCGCTCGCATGAGGAACTGACAGCCTTTCACAGTGAATTGGGATTACATCAGTTTAGGGTGATGGCCTTTGGGCTATGTAACACTCCCACTACCTTTCAAAGCATGACAGATGATATATTTCGAGATATGCTGGCTGAAGGAGTCATCGCTTCCATGGACGATATCCTGGTTTAGACGGAGACAATTGAAAGGCATGTCTCTCTAGTAGGAAGGGTCATGGAGAGGTTGAGGAAGTATCGACTCTGTGTAAAGTAAAGAAGTCGTCCTTCCATAAGAGTGAGATTGAGATTCTAGGGTATCGGATATCCGAGAAGGGAATATTCATGACCACCAAGAAGGTGGATTCTATCCTGGAATGGCAACCACCGACTAGCGTCGTAGGAGTCCAGAGTTTTATGGCCTTCGCCAACTTCTATAGAAGGTTTGCAGCAGGGTTTAGCAAGATGGGGAATCCTTTGACTGACCTCACTAAGAAGGATGTCAAATTTGATTAGACCCCAGCTTGTGACAAGGCATCAAATGAGTTGAAGAAAGCCTTTACCTGCGGACCAATCCTAGCATACTTCGATCCTGCCCACCCGACTAAACTCGAGACGGACGCACGTAACTTTATATTAGGTGCCGTACTTTCTCAGTTTTCTCAAGATGAGAAATGGCACCCGGTAGCCTTTCACAGTAGGAAGATCCACCCAGCTAAGATAAATCATGATGTACCTGACAAGGAAATGACTCCCATTGTGGCGGCCTTTAAGGAATGGAAACATCTGCTTCGGTCCCTAGAGGGTGAGATCTCGGTTTACACCCATCACAAGAATGTGGAGTACTTTAATAATACTAAGACCTTCAACTGTCGACAACATCGCTGGGCAGAATTCCTGCAGCTGTGCAATTTCAAGGTAGTTTACCATGAAGGAAGGCTGCATACGAAAGGGGATGCACTGTCAAGGCGTGGAGACCACCGCCCTGAAGGGGGGAGCAATTCTCTATCAGAAACACCAAGGCCATTTTTTCGCCCTGGACAATGGGCTATGGGACAAGAGCGTAACCTCTCACATCCTCATTCATTGGCAGTGTGTCAAGGCTATGTGTTACAATCAGTGTTTTTGGATGCGTTGCGGACTGCTGCGAAACAGGACGTGGTCTATATAAGGGACTTAAAGGCTGTGTTAGCGGGAGACAAAGATGTTGACTGCAATTTGACGATAGAAAGAGATACCCTCCTATACAAGAATCTTACTATAGAGAGAGACCTTCTCCTGTATAAGAATAGGTGGTATATTCCGGACTTATAAGAGCTGAAGGATAGGATCATGGAAGCCAAACATGACTTCTGTATCGCGGGACACCTTGGGACTTAGAAGTTGGTGGGTAGAGTTAGGGCTAATTTCTTTTGACCAAAGATGGATGAGAGCATTTCGGACTACGTTTGTACTTGTGATGTCTGTCAACGGAACAAATCCGTTAAGCATAAGAAGTTTGGCTTGTTAGAACCTGTTGGAGTACCATTGAGACCATGGATGGATATCTCAATGGACTTCATAGTAGCACCACCGGAATCAGAAGGGTATGCCAAGATTTGGGTAATCGTAGATAGATTCTCAAAGATGGCACACTTTATACCTTTGGCCATAGAAATTCCAATGACGGATCTGGCCTTAATATTCCAGAAGGAAATTTGGCGGCTCCATGGGCTCCCAGAATCTATTATCTCTGATCAAGATACCCGATTCACATCTAAGTTTTAGATGCGCCCGATGCAACAGACGCAACCGAAACCACGGTTATCGACCACTTTCCACCCAGTGACTGATGGGTAGACTGCACGCATGAACTAGACCTTGGAACAATACTTAGGGAATTATTGTTCCTACCAGCAAGATGATTGGGCATCCCTAGGACCGTTGGCGGAATATGCATACAATTCATCCACCTCCGAGTTAACCAAGTTATCTCTGTTTGAGATTAACTATGGCTTCAACCCACGGACCAACTGGTGAGGTACAGTTTGGGAGCAACAAGGTGTTCATCCCAGTGGCCAACTATTGGAAAGGATGGGGAAGGTGTCTGGCAAGAAGCCCGAGATTCACTTAAGTGAGCTCAAGAGAGGCAATGGAAGTGGCATGACCAAAAACAGTTGCCATCACGGCAGTAGGTTACAATGGAAGATGTCACGAATGGCAGGCCAAAGAAGGCTGATTGTGTGATATTAAATCAAGAGAACATCCGCACTAAGCGACCTATGGAGAAGCTGGACTACAGAATGTTGGGCACTTTGCGGTCAAATGTAAAGTTGGTAACTGAGCTTATGAACTCCAATTGCCTGCTCATTGGGCAATCCATCCTGTATTTAATGTGGGACTCTTAGAAGCCTATTGTGAGGACCCAAGTGGTAAAAGGACTAAGGAAGTCCCAGTCCCGGAGATAGTAGAGAATGAGCCCCGCTATGTGATTGAGGCAGTAGTAGAGAGTCGATCGTATGGAAATATGAAAGTGAAAGTTCCAAATCACTTCCTGCAATACCTAGTTTCATGGGAAGGCTATGGCACAGAGGAGAACTCTTGGGAGCCATATAAGATGCGAGAGGGCAGTGGCTTGGAAGCCAGGAAGGATTTCTACTATCGGTATCCCTATAAACCAAGAGACCATAGGGTTGAGGGTGAACCGAATCGGGAAAATAAAAGACCGTGTTAGCCGTTCGGGTTGGTCCGTAGAGAAGAAGAGAGTGCAGTAACGAGCCTATGTTATGTAGCTATGGTAACCTATGTCTATGCCCATACATAAGACCAAGAGGTTGGATGGTAGACGAGGCGGGTATGGAGACGCGTATCCCAAGGATATCTGATGGTCCAGATATCCCTAAGAAAAGAAGGTGCTTAAGGAATTGGTGTAGCTAAGTAGTGCTAGTAAAGTCAGAATGTCCCCTCTGGCCTACCACCAAGTCAGAAGGCTGGATGAGTTTATGCTATCAAAGGAGGTTATGTAACCCTACCATGGAGACCGGTTTCGTATCACCATGGACATACTTACCCTCCCTTTGAGACACTATTTCCCTACCTGCCATCAGAAATGTTCTCGGAGGAATTCTGGAAAATGTTAGAATTCTTCGTTACACAATGACGATCAGCGGGCACTTGCTTGCACATTGATCGGTAGGCTACGGGAGGAGCTATAGTGCTCCGAACAAGCTGTAACTTGGTAGAATTATTCCTAACAGGTACCTGCGGCGCCAGGGTATGCCCCAGGCGTCATGGGCCAAAATGGGTGGAGTTGCCGTCTTGCTAGTAAAATGGAATGCATGAAGACATGTCCATAACACTGTATACGTCGCTACCGTCAGTCCGACTGCAGGCTGCTCGCACCATGTATGGAGGGGCCAGGGTGAGAAGGTCAGGTACCTGCTCCAAAAAGAACGGAGTAAGACTCATGAAAACTGACGGAGGTAGCATCAGCTATCCGAAAGGGTCCCCAGAGTAGTCATGGGTAGTACCAGAGATATCTGGGAAGGTTTTACGCCAATCAAGCCTACCCATGCCCCTTTGCCATAGGCTCTTTGTGGGTTGCTTGAGGACTCTAATAGGATGATACCAATCACGGTGAGTGGTGTGTCGGGGATAAGGGACAATGGGTAGGGCCCACATGTCCTGCAACCGCCACAGCTCTCTGTGGGAGCGTTATAGACCCTCTTGGTTCCCACTGATGGAAGATAGAACTTAGCCGGGAGACAGCTGATATCTACGGGAGCTTGCATAGGTCATAGCACATGGGAAGAGAGTCATTTAGTTAGCTTTCCTAGGTGTCTCGACAGTTAGTGGCTGACGCGACACTGATGCGCAGAGGTGTTCACTCCAGCAGGTACATTGGTAAACACCTTGCAGGAACTGATGTGCATATAGCAGCATTCTGCTAGAGTACACTGACACCTTAGGCCCTTCGGGGGCACGGTAATGGTGCCGGGACAACTCTTATGTAGAAGGGTGTACTCATGTTGGTCGGGGTAACAGGATGCGGGGTTTCTGGTATAAGTCGGACTAGTTAAACATTGTATGAGAACTCTCCTACCCTGACACAATCAACATCCTCTCGAGAGACTTTAATTGAGAGAAGCCAGAGCTTAACGATATTACCTTCTACCATTTACTTTTATTCTTTACACTTTTGCAAGAGCTGTCTTCCAGAGATTCCTAGTTTGGTACTGTCGGATCCTGGGGAACCATCTACCTGAGGGAGCTCCCATTACATAAAGTCGATGCAGTCGGGTTATACCTGGTGTTGGATCTGGATGTAAGCGCGTCAATGAACGAGGCTGATGGTGTGGCCAAGCGAGTGTTGTTCACTGCTGAACCGCTAGCTGTCACCCTGGAGTTTCATCTCTCGCTGGTTGATGAACGGACTGAGCTTCTCAGTAATACCGTTGAACTGTTCAGGGTCGGGGATCGAAATTTCTTTGTTGCCACCAGCAGCAGCGGCGGCACCTGCAACAAGGATAAGGACGTGAGCAGTGTTCAGAGACGTGATAGTACTGTTGGTGTGTGTGAGGTTGGCTTCGACAATAAGGAGACAGGCCTCAAGTCCTTGGCCTTCCGTACAGGTATCGTCTCTTTGTTAGACTAGGAGGTTGCAGTGTTGTTGCAACTTTTCGTATAGAGGGGTCTGTTCATGGGGGACGGGGGTCACTGGTCATAGAGGGGGAGCGGGTGCATTCAGAATTTGATGAGACTGGTGCCTGGCGAGGGTGAACTGGTCTGGTAGCTGGGCATGTCTCACGCCTTCGATGTCATCATCAGCCAGGGCTCCAAGTTCCTGCTAGCAGCCGTTGATGTTTCCTAGGAGGTGGGCGGTAGCCATCATTACGTGTGCGTTCAGTTCAGTTGGACGCAATCTTGTGTAACGGACAGGGTCTGAGGGTTGGGTAGCGCAAGGCACACCATAATTGGGACAGGCAGGAGTCTGGTGGCAAGTCTAGAAATCGGCGTAAAACCTAACCGAGGGGTACAAGGTATGGGGCTCGGGGGTTCAGGGTCAGGGTTCACAGGTTCCGCAGGATGCGGAGTACAAGAGTGATGTAATTCCTAAGTACAGGTGTCTAAATAATATCTAAGTTTATTTATACTCGTTAGCCTAAAATGTGGCTTATAATTGACTACCCCCCTGACAGGAGCATAGCGCTGCCCAGGATCCACCGCTGGGACTGGGGCCTTACTACTCCCACTAAAAACAGGCAACTAAATACAAGGTACTGATTCTCCATTTCCGTACTGTTAACTACTCTGGTGAGCAAGTACCAACAACAAGGGTAAAGTACAAGTCTATTACCAGTGTGGCACCCATCCACTCCACCTAGCCAGGCCTCGGAAATCCCAAAACAATCAATAAATCACGACCACTGGCAGCATTGCTCTACCCTCACTCCTCATTCCTCATAATATCATAACAAAGGAAATCTACCAACATCAACCCTATCCGGGACGGAAGAAAGCATTCCTATACTGGCACTTGGACAGGCCATGACAAAGGGGTAGTACAAAGTCTGTTTCCCCCAAGCAATCAGTCGAGGCAGGCCTAACGGCCATACCTCTTGCACCATAATAGCCAACCCAAGACACTCTTAAGGTATTATCATTATAGGTATCCCACCCTGTATTGAACCAACCATATCCAGCACTTCTTCATGTTCCTCCCAGGCCTCAGATTCGTGAGTGTCTGGACAGGGGTGAGAAGGGCAAACAGGTCAATAGGATTCATGTGGGCCATCACAGTTCACACACCTGAGTGTGCCATGGCTGCAAGGACAGCCACAAAGATGGCAGGTAGCAGTAGGGCAGGAGTGATCCCCAGTATGGTGAGGGAGGAGGCACCAGTGGCAGGAAGGAGGCAGGATGCATTTCATGCTGTGGTGGCCAAAAGTGTGACAGTTGGCACACTGGGTGTATTTGTTGAAGCATAAACAGTGTTCAGTACGGTCGGTGTTGGAAAAGGCAGAGAGGCATTTGCCAACAAAAGAAGGAGCCTTGGATCCAGTGATGGAAACAACAACGGTTGAGGCAAGTTTGCCAATGCACGCTATAACTGAGGTAAGCCACCTAGGCTATTTGGTCCGAGACAAGCCTGACGTAAAGGTGGTGAGTTCTTGGGCAAGTGATGCCAGAGGGGTGGAGGTAGCGATGCCATGTACCAGAAGCTGGGTGGCAGGGGTATCGAGGTGGACGGTAGAGGCACCAGGAATGAGGTGCAAAAAGATGGCAACTTTACTGTTGACGGTGGTCCCTCTAAGCGTGTCCATAGTAGTGATAGTAATATCTCCATCCAAGAAGGAGACAGACTGGATGAGAGTGGAGGCCAGGGCCTGGTTGATCCTGTCGCGTAACTGTACAGCAGTAGAGGTAAGGGGGGCAGCCTCTCTTATGATGGTGAGCCGACGCTCAGGCATGGTGAGGCACTTTTTCTTGTCGGTGAGGGGCTTAACTGAGGAAGAGGCGGGTTTGGCTAGCTGGGAACCAGGCTTTGTGGGTTTTTGAGAAGGCTTCCTTGCCCTCCTAGTGACGGTAGCCCAAGAAGGGGGAGCTGCCAGGCCAGGAGGTAGGGTATGGGGAAAGGTGGAAGGTGGAAGAGGGACAGAGGGCTGCTCTGTAGTATCGGTAGTAGGAGGTGCCGGCGGGGCAGGGGTAGGAGCAGGCTAAGATAGGGTGGCGGTGTGGAGAGCATCCAACTCCTCAGTGAGGGCAGTGATGTGCTTGGTTAGCCCCTCGGTCGCCTTCCTGTAGTCTTGCTGCAATATTTACAACATGTAGATTAGGACAGGAAAGGATCTTCCAAAAGTGTAGGGTAATGGGATGTCGTCCTTTGCTGCCAACTCTTCAAACATGCACATGAATGCGCCATATGGGCTGCCTCCAAAATTGTTTGCGGAGTATCATGGTAAACTTGTGCTAGTGGCACTGCGTGGCCAGTTAAGCGAGGGGGGGCCCTGAGGCTGGAAAAGAGGTGATAGCTGATCCTGTGAAGCCCCATCAGGATGCCTAGGAGGTTGTAGAACAAGCAGGGGTGATGACGCCATAATGGATATGATGAGGAGAAACTTTGACCCCAGTCAGGCCAAAGTGAAGGTATCGTAGTAGATAAGGTAATTCCCTGGCATATCAGAAAGGGTGTCCAATAGAGATTACCAGATTGCATAAAGAACATAAAATATAACAGGGCCCACCCCCCTTTATAGAAGGAAATCCTGCCTGATCACTAATATGAAAGAAAAGCATTGGCATCATGTGCAGCCGCAATCTCTCCATCATGTTTTATTAAGTTCTGTCGCACGTCAACACGTCCTCATCAAACTACAAAAAGAATCCTTCACGTAGCAACCAGGAAACCCCAATCAATACATGTAACCTAACCCCATACTTATTCTGTCCCCATCCCTGGGTGGCGGCGACATCAGGTAGGAGCGGACCTAGTCACATTATTTCTGCTCCTTAGGTAAACCTGTCCCATAAGTACCTTCTGGTCTTCACAATCTCCAGAGCATCCAATATCGCTCCGATATGCGCCTGCATGCCTGCCTGGTCTACCCTCAGACTCATGGTCTTAAGTAGTATGGGTGTAGACATAGGTTGCCCTAGCACTATAATATAGGGTTGTTACTACGAGGAATGGAAAGGTGAAGCGAACATCTACCATGTGCAAACATAAAGAATTCCTTTTTCCATAGATGAGAGATTAAGTTTCAAGGTTATAGGATATCAGAGAAAGGGCTATCTGTGATAGCCAAGAAGGTACATTCTATCTTGGAATTGAAGATGCTGACCAACGTTGAAGGAGTCTAAAGTTTTCTGGACTTCGGAAACTTGTATACGAGATTTATGGAATGGTTTAGCAAAATAGCGAAACCTTTCACGGATCTCGGTAGGAAAGATGTCTGATTTCATTGGACCTCTGGTTGCAAAGCAATCTATAATTGAAGAAATCCTTTTATCTTGGGACCAATCCTAGCACACTCTGATCGCGTCCGCCAAATGAAATGGGAAATGGATGTGGGTGGCTTTGCTTTAAGTGCTGTATTTTCTCAAATCTGTAAAGATGAGAAGTGGCATGCAGTAGCCTTTCATAGTAGGAAATTCCACCCCCCGAGATACATTATAATGTATATGACAAGGAAATGACTGCTATAGTAGCAGCATTCAAAGAATGGGAACATCTGTTCTGGTGGGTAGAGAGAGAAATTTGGGTTTACACCAATCATAACAATTTGGAGTACTTTAATGGTATGAAAATCCACATCCACTGGCAACCTCTCTGGGTGGATTTGCTGCACCCTTTCAATTTCAAGGTACTCTACAATAAAGGAAGGGTGAGTAAAAAGGTAGATGCACCATCAAGGCGTGGAGACCACCATCCTGAAGGGGGGAGTAATTCTGTATCAGAAACATCAAAGCCAGTTTTTCGCCATGGGCAATGGGTTGTGGGACAGATGCAATATCTCGTATGATTATACTTGTTGGCAGCCTGTCAAGGCTACTGGTTGCAATCAGTATTCTTGGATGCTTTGCCTACTGCTGCGAACCAGGGTCATGTCTATATGAAGGACTTAAAGGCTGTATTAGCAGAAGACAAGGGAGTAGAATGCAACCTAATAATAAAAAGGTACCTCATCCTGCATAAGAATAGTTGGTATATTCCAGAAGCGCAGGATCTGCCAGAAAAGATCATCGAAGCTGAACAAGACTCCTGGATTGCGGGACACTTTGGAATATACAAGACCATAGGCAGGGTTAGGGCTCACTGCTTTTGGCCTGAGATGGCGCAGAGTATTACGGACTATGTTCGTACATGTCATACCTGTCAACACAATAAGTCTATTAAGCATAAGAAGTTTGGTTTCTTGCAACCTGTTCAAGAGCCATTGAGGCTGTGGACAGATAGCTCAATGGACTTCATAGTAGTGCTGCCAGAATCAGAGGGATAGACTAAAATCTGGGTAATCGGAGATAGATTCTCAAAGATGGCACACTTTATACCCATAGCCACCGAAATTCCCATAAAGGATTTGGCTCTAATATTCGTAAAGGAAGTTTGGCAGTCCCATGGGCTCCTAGAATCTATTTTCTGCAACTGAGATAGCCAATTTACATCCAGGTCTTGGATGAGCCTAATGCAACAGTTGCAACTGAAACTACGGTTATCGACCGCTTTCTATCCTGAGACTGATGAGCAGACTGAGTGGATGAACCAGACCTTAGAACAATACTTAAGCAATTATTGTTTATACCAGCAGGATGATTGCGCATCATGACTACAATTAGTAGAGTATCCGTATAATCCATCCATCTCCAAGTGGACAAAGTTATCTCCATTTGAGATGAACTATGGATATTACCCCAGGACCAACTCATTAGGTACAGTCTTGGAGCAACAACGTATTCATCCCAGTATGCAGGTATTACTTAGTCAGGAATTGGGAAGGTGTCTGGCATGAAGTCTGCAATACACTTAAGTGAGCTCAAGAGGGACAACAGAAACGGCATGACCAGAAACACTTGGCATCGCCAGAATATATCACCATAGAAGATCTAACCAGTAGCAGGGCAAAGTAGGCTATTTGCATAATGGTAAATCGAAAGAAGATCCGCACTAAGAGACCTATGGAGAAGCTGGACCACCGAATATTTGGACTCTTTGTAGTCAAACACAAGGTTGGAAACTGAGCTTACGAAGTCCAGTTACCAGCCCGCTGATCAATCCACCTAGTATTCAATGTCGGACTCTCAGGATCCTATTGTGAGTACACAAGTGATAAAAGGACTAAGCATGTCCTAGTCCCTAAGATAGTTGATAATGAGTCCAGCAATGTTATCAAGGCAGTTGTAGACAGTCGATGGTACGGTAACATGAAAGTCAAGTTTCCTAACCGCTTTGTACAATACCTGATCTGATGGGCAGGCTATGATGTAGAAGAGAACTCTTGGGAGCCATATGAGATGCCAGAGGGTACTAGCTTACAAGCCATGAAGGATTTCTACCATTGGTATCCACATAAACCAAGAGACTACAGGGTTGATGGCAAATCAAACAGGGGAAATAAAAGGTGATATTGGGGGACCGGGTCGGTCCTTGGAGAAGAGGGGAGTGATTTAATGACCCTCCATTATAGAGCTATGAGAACCTAGGTCAAACCAATACGTAAGACCAAGAGGTTACCTTATAGACTAGGTGGGCATGCTGGTACAGGTCCGAGAGAAACCTGTTGGTCCGAGTTTCATGAAGAACAGAATGTGTTTCAAGACTAGGTGTCCCTAAGTTGCGGAAATATCATGACCATGTCTGCCCTGGCCAGAAAATAGATTGCAAGACCAGATAAGTTGACCCTGTCTAGGAAAGCTACGTTACCCTACTATAAAGACCAGTTTCATGCCACCATCGCTATGATTACCCTACCTTTGAAATACTATTATCCTACCTTCCATAGGAAATATTCACGGAGGACTTCTGTGAAATGTTCGGATTGTGTGTTACGTAATGACAATCGACCGGCACTTGGTTGCATACTAATCGGATGACTACGGGAGGAGCTATAGTACTCCAAACATGCTATAACTTGGCAGAATTATGCCTGAGAGGTGCCTGCGGCTCCAGGATTTGTCCCGGGTGTTGTGGGTCAAAATGGGTGGAGTTGCAGTCTTACTAGTTAAATGGAGTACATGAAGACATTTTCATAACACTGTATACATCACTGCCGTCTGTGCGACCAGACCCTAATCCCAGGATATACTGGTATGAGGGGGCCAAGGTGAGAAGTGAGGTACCTTCTCTAAAAGGAATGGAGTAAAGTAGATCAAAGTTGACGGAGTTAGCGTGAGCTATCCAGAAGCATCCCCAGAGAAGTCCCGGGTAGTGCCCTGGACATGCAGGAAGATTTTATGCCAATCAAGCCTACACATGCCCCATTACCATAGGCTTATTGGGGGTTGTTTGAGGATTCTAATAGTACGATATGTATCACAGTGAGTGGTGTGCTGGGGGTAAGGGACCATGGATACTACCCACGTGTCCCGCTGCTACCATAGCTCTCTCCAGCAGCCTCCCAGACCTTTTGAGTTTGCTGTCCAGATAGAGAGAACTTAACCGGAATACAGCTGATGTCTATGAGTGCTGCCATAGGTCATAGCACATGGGAAGAGAGTCATTTAGTTAGATTTTCTAGGGGTCTCAACAGTTAACCATTGGAGAGACTCTGATGGGAAGAGGTTTTCACTGTAGCAGGTGTATTAGTAAATACCTCACGTGAACAGATGTGCATACAAGAGATTCCTGCTAGAGTAAGCTAACACCTTAGGCCCTTCGAGGATCCAGTAATAGTGCCATGTAACTCTTATGGAGAAGAGCATACTCACGTTGGTCGGGGTAACCTGGTAGGAGAGTTTTCAGTATATGTCTGACTACCTAAAGATTATACGAGAACTCTCCTAGCCCAACAGAATCAACATCCTCTTGACAGACTTTAATGGAGACGAGCCTGAGCTTAACAATATTAAGTTTTACTGTTTACTTTTATTCTTTACACTTTATAAGAGCTATGTTTGATAGATTCCAACATGGTGATGTATGGTCGCATCCTTCGGAACCATCAACCTGAGGGAGCCCCCATTACAGTTAGTTCTCAAAATCGTGTAATAATTGGACACGGAGATAGTTTTGTCTTTCGCGGGGTCCCTCTGACCATCTAATGCTCCAGAACTTTGCCCTTTGCCACCTCTTTATATTCCTCTTCAATCTCGATTTCCCTTATATTACTACATTGTTTGAACATAGTGTTTGATCTGGGGTTCCTAGAATCCCTTTCTGGGGTTGCGTTTGCCTTGGCCTGTCATCTGCAGTCCTTGATCATGTTTCCCAATATGTTTTATTTTAGACCCAAGCAGTTGTTTCATAAACCTCAATGTTCATCTTTTGAGAGCATGAGTGAGAGTCTCTTCTGTGTTTCCTTCAGGTCCATCACCTCTCCCGCTTGCATGGTAGTTCGGAAAGTTCTGTTCTGATTTCTAGGTGTATCCTGGTTCCTTATATTCTGTTTGTTGGTATGGTTCTTTTGAATCCCACCTAATTGGCCAAATTGGATTTTCTTGCATATAGCCCAATGGGCCATGGCTTGAGTAGTTGCAAATCTTTCTTCCCTAAATTGCCAGGCCTCTTGGAATGTCATTTTCAACCCCTTTATAAACTACCTCCTTGGTGAGGCTTCGTCGCATTCCGCCTCATATGGGAGTAGCCTGAACTGGTACCAGCAGTAAGTAACATTCCATTTGCCTTACTTGATGTCTTTGAGTTTGTTGTAGGCAAATTGACTTAGTTCTAAGTGTGTGAATTGGGTCTCGAATATGGCTGGAAAACTGCTCCAATCGGCCCATGGTACTGCGGTTTGTGCTACCACAATAGGTTTCACCCCTTGTAAGACTACTCCTTCTCGCAAGATCAAGGTGGATTGTATATTGTTGTTGTCATTTCCCTATGTCCATCCAACTGCATCAAAATAGGTGAGCAGTTTGACTATGAATCTTTGGAGTTTCTATCATTCTCCATTGTATCTTGGAGGTGTTTTGATCTTTGATTTTTGTCCTCCTCCCCTCCAGGCTTCTCGTATTATTTGTTTCACCTGTTCCCATAGTATCATTACTGGATGTACTGGTCCTGCAGGTAGAGGCCCTGCTGAGGGTGCTGCCCCTGACATCCATTTAGGTCTTAGAGTATCATGTACGTGGTAGACTTGTGGGGGTGTGACTGGGTCTAGTGTAAGGGGACTTGTAGTTCTTGGCGAGTGTTGACTTGCTTCACTCAATCCTTTGTAGAGTCTCTGTGTAACGACCCTATGTCATAAAGCGATGGTAAGGTAAGTCTATACCCATAGACAAGACCAAGAGGTCCAATGGTAGACTAGGCAGGTATGCTGATGCATATCCGAGGGATATCTGATGGTCCGGATATCCCTAAGAACAGAAGGTAGTTAAGGAATTGGTGTACATAAGTAGTAGTAGTAATGTGACAATGTCCGCTCTGGCCGAAGGATAGGTCAGAAGGCTGGGTGAGTTTACCCTGTCTAAGGAAGTCACGTTATCCTACCATGGAGACCGGTTGCGTGTTACCAGGGACATACTTACCCAACCTTGGCGCCAGGATTACCCCACCTTCCGTCAGAAATGTTCCTAGAGGAATTTTGGGAAATGATAGGATTGTTTGTTACGCAATGACGATTGCCGGGCACTTGCTTGCACTTTGATTGGAAGGCTACGGGAGGAGCTAAAGTGCTCCGAACAAGCTGTAACTTGGTAGGGTTATTCCTAACAGGTACCTGCGGCCCCACGGTTCGCCCCGGGCGTCTTGAGCCAAAATCGGTGGAGTTGCCATCTTACTAGTTAAATGGAGTTCATGAAGAGATGTACATAACACTGTATACGTCGGTGCTGTCTGTCCGACCGGAGGCTGTTTGTAGGATATATAAGGGTACCAGGGTGAGAAGGTCAGGTACCTTCTCCAAAAACAATAGACTAAAATGGACCAAAACCGACGGAGTTAGTGTGGGCTATCCGAAAGGGTCCCCAGAGTAGTCCTGGGTAGTATGAGAGACATCTGGGAAGGTTCTACGCCAATCAACCCTACACATGCCCCTTGCCATAGGCTCTTTATGGGTTGTGGGAAGACTCAAATAGCATGATACTTATCACGCTGAGTGGTGTGCCAGGGGTAAGGGACCCTGGGTAGCGCCCACAGGTCCCGCCACTAACATAGCTATACCTGAGAGCGTCGTAGACCCCTAAGTTCGCAATCAAGAAAGATAGAACTTAACCGGAGAACACCTGATGTCTACGGGTACTTGTATAGATCAATGCATGTGGGAAGAGAGTCATTTAGTTAGCTGTCCTACGCATCTTAACAGTTAGCCACTGATGAGACACCGATGCACAGAGGTTTTCACTGCGGCAGGTGTATTGGTAAACACCTCGCAGGAACTGATGTGCACATAGGAGATTTCTACTAGAGTGCGCTGACACCTTAGGCCCCTTGGGGATGCGGTAATGGTACTGGGGCAACCCTTGCGGAGAAGGGTATACTCACGTTGGTCGGGGTAACCTGATGGGGGAGTTTTTGTTATAAGTCTGACTACTTACAGATTATACGAAAACTCTCCTACCACGACAAAATCAACATCCTCTCGAGAGACTTTAATTGAGATAAGTCAGAGCTTAACGATATTACGTCTTACCCTTTACTTTTGTTCTTTACACTTTTGCATGACCTGTGTTCGAGAGATTTGAAGTTTGGTGCGGTTGCATCCTTAGGAAACATCTAGCTGAGGGAACCCCCATTACACTCTGTAGTCCTAGACTCTCGTCTGGTATGTCCAAATCTCACTCACTGTCTGGGTTGAAGGAAGCTATGGTATAATTGTTAAGTGTTGCATTGAAGACCTCTTCTAATGCTAAGAATCCTACTGGGCAGAGGGGAAGTGTGACAGGTAATAATTCTTACTATGTCAGGACGTGGCAATAGTTCTTAGGCCATTGCTCACGCAACATCGATAGGTAAGTCCTTTGACTTCTCTCTTATCATGCCTCTTCCTCTAATTGTCTTAAGTCATTACATAGGACTTATTCTTGTGTCATGGGAGGAAAGATAGTTTCTGGGTTCTTGAAGTGGAGTAGAGAGCATAAAGATGATTTTATTATAAAATCATAGGTGTACGAAATCAACTTGAAGAACATATAAAGTACTCAGTCTCGGAGTCCCAGTAACCCTTTATATAGTCGCTCTTTATCTGGCCTGACTCATATCCCTTATTGCGTAAACCTTTTGACTCATAACTATGAGTCATGTGAAATCCCTCAGCTATCTCCTATGAGTTGCTACGCAACATACCTAAAATCAATCAAACCTCAATAATCAAGTTAACTGCACAACTCACATCACCTGAGTGAAACCCATAACTCATAGTTTGAGTCATGTATGAAAATCATAACATCATATGACTTATAATTGTAAGTTACAAACAAGTAAACATAATAATCTATTGTGCACTAGTGTCTGTCATGTGAGATCCTACATATTGATAGCTCAGAATCCCAAGCTATGTAAAATCTGCCTTGTTTAGTCACAGTTTGTGACCGAGGGTCCAAAGAGGAGGGAGTCAGACATGGCACCTGACTGCATAACTTAACTGGGATCACAGCAACAGCCTTCATGTCATGGGTATAGAGGCCCACAATCTGCTGCCAATAACTAAGCCGACGAGCTGATGGCTGACCAAACCCTCCCTCCCTGAAGCTGACCATGCGAAAGATAAGTGAGGCCTAGCCAGGGTGGTGGAAGAGGAAAGGTGGAGCACTAGATAGGCTCCTGGGGGGAGGAGGAGTAGATGCCAGGAGGATCAACTCTCCCTCGGGAACTGTAGAGGTAGAGGGAGGGCGGGCAAGGGTTCGAGTTAAAGAGATGAAGGGCCACACCCTCCCAGTGAGGGGGTGTGCAACAGAAAAAAACTGTTGATAGTTCTCTGGTATTAAGTTATTCCCACACAGAAAATATTTTTTAAGGGCAGGAGTTGCAGTGGAGACGCTGGATATAGATTATATAAGGAGCTATTTTTGTTTTTTTCTTTTTTTTATCATTTTGTTTGTTTTTTAAATTAGTATAAACAACATATTATAGACCTCATGGTATGGTAATAAAGACCTCTAACTACAGTCCAGCCAATCCCCTAAGCCTTCTGGAAAAACCCTCCATGGTAGAAAATCCGGACCCAAGCAATAGGGTAGAATATGGCAAACCTAAAATCCTCCACAGCTACACAGGAACAAGAAATAGCTCCATGACTGTGAAACAAGATTTAGATCCCTACAAATTAAAAACTACCAGACCCAGAAAGGAGTACGACAGCCTTACACTGTCCTGCCCCTATAGCAAGTGCCATGTAGGCTGGGCCCAGCTGTAACGGGGGCTCACTCAGGTAGATGGTTTCTAAGGATGCGACAGTACCAAACTTCGAACCTCTCAAACACAGCTCTTGCAAAAGTGTAAAGAAAAAGTAAACGGTAAAACTTAATAGTGTTAAGGTCTGGCTTATCTCAATTAAAGTCTCTCAAGATGATGTTGATTCTGTCGGGGTAGGAGAGTTCTCGTATAATCTGTAAGTAGTCAGACTTATACCAAAGACTGTCCCATCAGGTTACCCCGACCAACACGAGTATGCCCTGCTAGGTAAGGGTTGTCCTGGCACCCTTTCTGTGCCCCCGAAGGGCCTAAGGTGTCAGCGGACTCTAGTAGAAATCTCCCATATGCACATCAGTTCCTGCGAGGTGTTTACCAATACACCTGCCGCAGTGAAAACCGCGGGGCATCGGTGTCTTGTCAGTGGCTAACTGTCGAGACGCCGAGGAAAGCTTACTAAATGACTCTCTTCCCATGTGCTATTACCTATGCAAGCTCCCGTAGACATCAGCTGTCTTCTGGTTAAGTTCTATCTTTCGTGATTGCGAACTTAGAAGGTCTACGACGCTGAAGCAAAAAGCTGCGACGGCGGCTGGACCAGTGGGCGCTACCCATGGTCCCTTACCCCCGACACACCACTCACCGCGATAAGTATCACGCTATTAGAGTCCTCAAACAACTCACAAAGAGCCTACGGCAAAGGGGCACGTGTAGGCTTGATTGGCATAAAACCTTCCTAGATGTCTCCAGGACTACCTGGGCCTACTCTGGGGACTCTTCTAGATAGCTCACGCTAACTCCGTTGGTTTTGGTCCGTTGTACTCCATTCTTTTTGGACAAGCTACCTGACCTTCTCACCTTGGCCGCCTTATATATCCTGCCAACAGCTTATGGTCAGACGGACGGCAGCGATGTATACAGTGTTATAGACATGTCTTCATAAACTCCATTTAACTAGTAAGATGGCAACTCCACCCATTTTAGCCCATGACACCCGGGGCGAACCCTGGGGCCGCAGGTACCTGTTAGTATTAATTCTACCAAGTTACACCTTGTTTGGAGCACTACAGCTCCTCCCATAGTCTTCCGATCAATGTGCAAACAATTGCTTGTCGATCGTCATTGCGTAATAAACAATCCTAACTTTTCCTCGAATTCCTCCAAGAACATTTCCGATGGAAGGTAGGGTAATAGTGTCCCTAAGGTAGGGTAAGTATGACTATGGTGACACAAAACTGGTCTCTATCGTAGGGTAACATGACGCTACTAGGCAGGGTAACCTCACCCGGCCTTCTGTCCTAACCTTCGGCCTGAGCAGAAATAGTCACTTTACTTCTACTACTTAGGTACACATATTCCTTAAGTACCTTCTGTTCCTCAGGATATCCTGACCATTGAATATCCCTTGGACATGCGCCCCCATGCCCGCCTTGTCTACGAGATTACCTCTTGGTGTTACATATGGGTGTAGACTGAGGTTGCCATAGTTCTATAACGTAGGGTCGTTACATCACTCCCCTCTTCTCTCAGGACCGACCTGGTCTGCTAACCTCATCTCTTATTTCCCTGATGCGGGGCATCCTCAACCCGATAGTACCTGGGTTTATGTGGATACCTATCGGGAAATTCTTCCATGGCTTGTGAGACAGTGCCTTCTAGCATCTCAGATGGCTCCCAAGAGTTCTCCTCTGTGCCATTGCCCTCCCATGAAACTAGGTACTGTACGAAATGGTTTGGAAATTTCGCTTTCATATTTCCATACCATTGACTGTGTACCACTGCCTCAATGACATAGCTGGACCCATCGTCGACTATTTCGGGCACTGCGACTTCCTTAGTCCTTTTACCACATGGGTCCTGACGATAGGGTTCTGAGAGTCTGATATTGAATGCTGGATGGATTGACCAACGAATAGGTAATTAGAGTTCATAAGCTCGGTTACCAACCTTACCCTTGACCACAAAGGGTCTAATCATTTGGTAGTCCAACTTCTCTATGGGTCGCTTAGTGCGGATGTCCTTTCAATTTAGCCTCACACAATCAGCCTTCTTTACTCTGACATTTGTGACATGTTTAATAGTAATGTATTCCAGCGATGGCAACCATTTTTGGTCATGCCACTTCCGTTGTCTCTCTTGAGCTAGCTTAAATGTATCTCGGACTTCTTGCCAGACACCTTGCCAATTCTTTACCAATAGCTCACTACTGGGATGAACATCTTGTTACTCCGAGACTATACACGACCAGTTGCTCCGTGGGTTAAAGCAATAGTTGATCTCAAACGGAGATAACTTAGTTGACTGGGAGGTGGATGTATTGTATGCATAATCTGGCAAGGGTAGTAATGATGCCCAATCATCCTGTTGATAGGAACAATAATTCCTCAAGTATTGTTCCCAGGTCTGGTTCACCCACTCAGTCTGCCCATCAGTCCCAGGGTGGAAAGCGGTCGATAAGGGTAGTTTCAGTTGCAACTGTTGCAGCAGGCTCATCCGAAACTTAGATGTGAATCGGCTATCTCGATCAGAGATAATAGATTCTGGGAGTCCATGGAGCCTTCAAATTTCCTTTATGAACAATAACGCCAGATCCTTTATCGGAGCTTTTGTGGCTAAAGGTATAAAGTGTGCCATCTTTGAGTATCTATCCACGATTAGCCAAATTTTGGTATACCCCTCTGATTCCGGTAGTGCTACTATGAAGTCCATTGAGATATCCGTCGACAGCCTCAATGGAACTCCAACAGGTTCCAACAAGCCGAACTTCTTGTGCTTCACGGATTTGTTCTATTAACAAACATCACATGTACGAAAGTAGTCCAAAATCCTCTTGTCCATCATTAGCCAAAACAAGTAAGCCCTAACCCTGCCTGCCATCTTGTATGTCCCAAAGTGTCCCGCAATACTGGAGTCATGTTCACGTTCCATGATCCTATCCTTCAGCTCTTGTGAGTCTGGAATATACCACATATTCTTATATAGGAGAAGGTCTCTCTCTATAGTAAGATTCTTGTATATGAGGGTATCTCTTTCTGTTGTCAAGTTGCAGTCAACATCTTTGTCTCCTGCTAATACAGCATTTAAGTCCCTCATCTGCATGGGGTGCTGTTTCACAGCTGTACGCAACGCATCCAAAAATGCCGATTGCAACCGATAGGCTTGACAGGCTGCCAATGAATGAGGACGTAAGAGGTCTCGCTCTTGTCCGACAACCGATAGTCCGTGGCGCAAAAATGGCCTTGGTGTTTCTGACAGAGAATTACTCCCCCCTCCAGGGTGGTAGTTCCCATGCCTTGACTGTGCATCCGCCTTTGTATTCAGCCTTCCTTCACGCTAAACTACCTTGCAATTGAACAGCTACAGGAATTCTGTCCAGCAATATTGCCCGCGGTTGAGGGTCTTAGTACTATTAAAGTACTCCAAATTCTTGTGATCGGTGTAAACGACATCTTACCCTCTGCCGACCTAAACAGATGTTTCCATTGCTTAAAAGCTACCACTATGGCAGTCGTTTCCTTGTCATATACATCATAATGTGTCTCAGCTGGGCAGTACTTCCTAGTATGAAAGGCCACCGGGTGCCACTTCTCATCCTCACAGAACGGAGAAAGTACAGCACCTAATGCAAAGTAACTTGCGTCTGTCTCCAGTTCAGTCTGGTGGGCAGGATCGAAGTGTTCTAGGATTGGTCCCGAGATAAAGGCTTTCTTCAACTCATTGAATGCCTTGTCACAAGCTGGGGTGCAATCAAATTTGACATCCTCCTTAATGAGGTCAGTTAAAGGTTTCGCTATCTTGCTAAACCCTTCTATGAACCTTCTATAGAAGTTCGCGACACCCATAAACCTTTGGACTCCTATGATCCTAGTCGGTGGTTTGCATTCCAGGATAGAATCCACCTTCTTAGTGGTCATTGATATTCCCTGCTCGGCTATCCGATAACCTACAAACTCAATCTCACTTTTATGAAGGAACAACTTCTTTATGTTTACACATAGTCGATGCTTCCTGAACCTCTCCCTGACTCGTCTTACTAGAGAGCCATGTTCTTCAACTGTCTCAGTGTGAATCACGATATCATCCATGTAAGCTACGACTCCTTTACCCAGCATATCCCAAAATATATCATTTGTCATGCTCTGGAAGGTGGCGCGAGCATTACATAGCCCAAAGGGCATTACTTTAAACTGATGTAATCCCAATTCGCTGCGAAAGGCTTTGAGTTCCTCATGCGAGTGAGTATCTCCTATGGCTGTCTTAGCCATTCGGATTCCCCAATACCAATTCTTCAGCTCCATCAAGCCATACACCATAGCTTTTGACATCCTACCTCGCAATTCGTTCATCAATGGGAGAGGATATCTATTCTTGACTGTGATTTTATTTAGTCCTCGGGAATCTATTACCAATCTCACAGTACCATCTGGCTTTGGTACAAAGAGCATAGCAGGTGAGGACGAAGAAGTGGACCTTTCTATCTTCCCTTTTCGTAACATCTCGTATATGAGCTTTTTGAGAGCTTGTCGCTCGTTTACTGATATTGGATAGATAGGCCCGAAGGGAGGTGTACTTCTAGGAAGTAAATCAATTCTATGATCATACTTCATATGTTCGGGTACAGCTTCTATCCTCTCTTGACTGAAAATGTCTCCAAAGTCCTAATACTCCAGTAAGAGTTGGACCGGCACATCTTCGCCGCTCTCATCCGAGAACTGCACTGTCCCTAGAAAATATACTTTTTCGGGATCCGCGCCCACCAGGTCTTCATCTGTCATGTATACTAACTGCCTCTGCTCTGTCAGGCACTTAGCCTTACAGAAATCTCAGCGCCAGGTCAGTGATCCTACTTTCCACTCGATGTCAGGGTTATGATCTTCTAGCCACGATATTAGGAGATACCCCTGGGCTGTAGTGTCAGCGATATTGGCTACCTCGAAGCGCATACCATTCACATGATCACCTATCTTCAAGTCCAATGATTTAGTATAATGAAGACCTGATCCTTGTATGTGGTTACTGCTTGCATCCTGTGTTGGAGTATGAATCCTTCTTCATACACAAGGAGCTTGGCTACTCTTAACCCATTGACTACTCAGTCCTGGGGCAGTAGCTCTACTATCTAGTAACAACAGCGCTTCGCCACATACATGTCTACATCCTATACGCCAATCTAGCGTTACTCATAAGTGAATAGACTTGCTATGTTGGGGTGGGCTGGCGTGCCGTACCTTCTGAGTTTGTGTCCAAGTGCTCATTCTTGCTAGTCTCTTACCTTTTGACACAAGAGCATCCACAACAGGTCACTAACCATTTTGAGAATAGTTTTACTCAATAAGAGGAATCAGAGTGCTGTTTACTATCATGCCAACATGATTTCCGGTACTAAGCCATCCTCCGGTAAACTTGAAAGATAACTTTTTATTCAAGACTAATAAGCCACCCAATTCAACTGTACAAGACCACAGATCCATATAAGACAAGAAATGTATTTAGTCTCCAGAGACCTCCAGTCAACTGATGCCAAATAGGGCATCTTTGTGCCCCATCCGAATGTCGCGCGGTTCCCATTTTCCACAGCGACTCCTCGGAGCACAATGCTCATCCAAAGAAAAACCTGAAAGTATTTTCCCCAGAATATCCAACATGAAAAAACAAAAGAAATAACAGAACCCAGGAACCAAAAGAAAAGACCCCACAGTGCATGCGACCCTAACATCTACCTGACCAGGTAGTCTCTCAATACTCCTGTAGTGGCGACTTTCTCAGACCTGAAGTGCTAGTCCACGTGAATTGGTTCTTACCTTAATCCGTTCCACTTGACTGGCCATCCTTCCATTACGATCTTCATAGATCTAGATAGGTCAGCCTATGTCATCTCCTTCTTAGGATTAGGCTCTTACCTTCACCTATGTCCATATCAACCTTTATAATAGTAGGAGAAGGTTTGCGACCTTCCAGGAGCTTAGGACCAGAGGGCGGGTCCGCGGCCGATGAGACGCTTCAATGCGCTTTAATCATTGATTGCCACTCGTAGAGGATTCCATCTTGGGTTGTGACCGTTTTACTTGTGTGGTATTCCTCACAGCATGATTGATCGGGGAGCTCCGAACACTGTCTCCACAAGTGTACTTCTCTCCCACACTGGGTACATTGCTTATTGTTGCGTCGTTTATCAGTCAGGGTCTGAGGGATGTCTCTATGAGCCATTGCATACTCCGAGGTCCCTCCCTGCTTTCCTGTGCCAACATTAGTGCTCTTCCGTGGCTTGTTGTCCTTTCAACCCGAACCTTTCTCCTTCTTTTTAAATCTTCCCTTAGGTTTAGAAGTTTTCTTCTCTCTCTTCTCTCCTAGCTTCCCAGGTTTATCATCGTTGAGATGTCCGAAATGGTATCATGTTCAAGATTATGACCAACTTGTCCGGGGAAATCCAAGTCATCGTTGAGACTTTCTGGGTGAGGCCTCTTCAACACCCATGATTTGCGAAGCTCAGACGTTATCCCCATGCTAACCTTATCCTCCACCTGCTGGTGGTCTGTATAGTGCAGCTTGTACATCAGATCGATAACCTTATCCAGGTAGGGACTACTCTGGTTGGAGGACATTACTAAGTTGTGCTACAAGAAACTATTCTTATCCCGATTCACATTGTTACCTCTGTGACTCTGCTTCACCCATTCACGGAAACCCTTCTATGTTCGGAGCGGACCATTTATGTTGAACGGCATACCAGCTCACTTCGCAGCTTCACAGTTGATGTGTGCGTATATTTCTCGCTACCAGTTGTGAGCTTGGTCTTTGAGAAGAGGTACGACCAAGTTGATCTTATGCATGTCCATCAGATGACTATCGGAAAAGTACTCAAACTTGACTTTGATCCGGGTCAGAAAACTAGCCAGATTGGCAATCACTCCCTTGAACAAGGGAATGCCGCTAAGCTTCTCTGGCTTCCTGTGTCTCGAAGACGACGACGAACGAGATTGGTTTTGCAATGGTTCTTGTAGTACTTCTGCCCAACAATCCTATCGGTCTTTCTTCTCATCATACCAGCCATTACGGCGTGGTACCAAAAAGGGTCTGACATCAGGTAGGGAATCGGCGTCATCATCAGAGCTGTCATCAGGGTCGGAGTCACCCTGGTCCCCTCCACCAACAGTAAACAATCCACCTCCATGAGGTAGATTTCCACCCCCACTGCCTCTGGTGTTGCTACCGCAAGTATCCCTTGGTCGCTCATAACTATCAAATCGCTAGTCTTGACCACCAGGGTTTCCGTCATCCGGAGCACCCACTTCAGACAGTGCTTGTGGCGGCACTGAGCCTGCTGGCTGGTTACTTCCGGACAGTATCGGATTTGGCGCAGCGTGTGACAACTTTAATGATTCAATTAAAGCCGGACAGGTCCCTGGGTGTATTGGCGGTCCTTCATGACCTCTCTTCTTGCAATACCTACATAAGGGTTCCCTTTCCTTTCTCTTTTGTTGTTGGAACACCTGCGGGTGACAAAAACGATTGTATCTTCCACCGGACTGAGGACATGTTGGATAACATCATGGTACTCGTTGGATAGGATTTGGCGGCAGCCCAAAATCAGAAAATCTAGCATTACTCTAAGGTTTAACCGGTACTGTTGGCACTTGAACTGGTGGCTGGATGCTGGGGTGGGGTATTGCCACCACAGCGACAGGTATGCCTTAGGAGGTTGTAGGGAGACGAGGAGGGGGCGTGTTGGCTCTAATCATTCCACTGTATCTTCGAGCTGTTCGTTGAGCCGTGCACCTGGGTTCATTGCCGACCATGTGGTCGGGATCGGGGTTGCTACTGGTGTAGGGGCAGTGCCTCTCGGAGGGATCTAAGGAAGGGGGATGGTAGGCTTGGGTAACTGCCGAGGTGCTGGCATTCACGTAATGGAGGGAGATGGTGACCGTATAGGTCCATTCACAGTTTCACGGGGTACCCGCGGAGAGGCTTGACGTTGTGTTCTGGCAATGGGACTTGCCAAGTGACTTCGTGCCACTGATGTGGAAAGCAATCGTGACGTGGATAAGAAAAAGGATGAAGGAATTTCATTTTCTTCCAACGTTTTCAGACTTTCTAAGATCCCCAATCCCAATGGGCTTAGTTCTGGTAACCATTGCTCATTTTTTGCATATAGTGTTAGTTGCTGGGAACAGTTATCAGGCTTATCTATCACTAGTAGTAATGCGGGGGCCGCCTCTGTCATCAAGACATGATTGTCTTCGTCAATCTGGTATCCCTCCTTCCAAGCCTTTTCCAACACGTCCATCCTAATCTTCATAGCAAATTGATTGTTCAATAATTCCACAAATGCCTCCTGCTGTCTGTTCATCTATTCCGCCGAGCTCTCGACAATTTGTTTCCTAAATTGTTTCTGTGCCTTCTTATTCCCGTGCAATAACTACTTTTTTGCACTAGTAATATCGCAGGTTCCTTCTCGTAGGATATCAGGTTAAACCTAATCACGGAAACATTCTGCAACGGAGATCGGGGGAGGTCCCAGAGTCACCTCTCCTTCTTCATCCTTGTGAGTAAAGTCATCAGAGACTCCATTCGCGAAGGTAATGTCATTCGTAAACGATAGCGTGGCTAGGCCAGCATCGTGATGGGTTAACTTGTTACAATGTTCAGGGACATCTATCGGGGCTGCGTTAAGATGCAATTTTGCCCTTTCTCCCCAGATACCTCAGTTGTCACCTATAACCGAAACCCTAAACAGGGTAGCCTCTAATCGGTTTTTATCAAGCCCAAAACTGTTCTCGAAGCTGGACGTTTCCTCTTTAATCGTGACTACTAATGCAGCCATAATAGATTAACGTGGGTTCAAGTCAAATAAATCAGGAGAAGAGTTAAGCACGAAGCTCGCTTAACGATATGCTGTAACGCGGGCTCCCTCATGTAGATGGTTCCTAAGGATGAGACCGCACCAAACTTCGAATCTCTCAAATACAGCTCTTGCAAAAGTGTAAAGAAACTGTAAACGGTAAAACTTAATATCGTTAAGCTCAGGCTTATCTCAATTAAAGTCCCTTGAGAGGATGTTGATTCTATCGGTGTTGGAGAGTTCTCATGTGATCATTCGGTAGTCAGACTTATACAAAAAACTCCTCCATCAGGTTACCCCTACCAACACCAGTATGCTCTTCTCTGTAAGGGTTGCGCCAGCACCATTTCCATGCCCCCAAAGGGCCTAAGCTGTCAGCACACACTAGTAGAAATCTCCCATATGCACACCAGTTCCTGCAAGGTGTTTACTAAGACACCTGCCACAGTGACAGCCTCTGCGCATCGTTGGCTTGTCAGTGGCTAACTGGCGAGATGCCTAGGAAAACTAACTAAATAACTGTCTTCCCAGGTGCTATGACCTATGCAAGCTCCCATAGACAACAACTCTCTTCCGGGTAGGTTCTATCTTTCTTGCTTGCGAACTTAGAAGGTCTAGTACGACGCTTGCAGCGAGAGCTGCACCGGCGTCAGGACCCCGGGCCACTTCACATAGTCCCTTACCCTCGACACACCACTCACCATGATAAGTATGATGCTATGAGAGTCCTCAAATAACCCACAAAGAGCACACAGCAAAGGCCCATGTGTAGGCTTGATTGGCGTACAACCTTCCCAGATGTCTCCGGTACGACGCAGGACTACTCTGGGGACCCTTCTGGATAGCTCATTCTAACTCCATCAGCTTTGGTCCGTTTTACTCAGTTCCTTTTAGGGAAGGTCCCTGACCTTCTCACCTTGGCCCCCTTGTATATGCTGCGAACAACCTCTGTCCGGAAGGACAGCAGCGATGTATACAGTATTATGAACATGTGTTCATAAACTGCATTTAACTAGTAAGACGGCAACTCCACACAATTTGGCCCATGATGCCCGGGGCGGACCCTGGCGCCGCAGGTACCTGTGAGGAATAATTCTACCACGTTACAGCTTGTTCAGAGTACTATAGCTCCTCCCATCGTCTTCCAATCAAAGTGCAAAGAAGTGCCCGTTTTTCCTCATTGCATAACAAACAATTCTAACATTTCTCAGAATTCCTGGGAGAACATTTCCGACAGAAGCTAGGGTAATAATATCCCTAAGGTAGGGTAAGTATGCGAACAGTGACATGAAACCGGTCTTCATGGTAGCGTAACGTGACTCTCCTAGGCCAGGTAAACTCACCCTGTCTGCTGTCGTAACCTCAGGCAGGAGCAGACATAGTCACGTTACTTCCACTACTTAGGTACACCTATTGCTTAAGTACCTTCTGTTCCGTAGGATATCCGGAACATCAGATATCTCTTGGACATGCGCCTGCATGCCTGCCTAGTCTACCATATTACCTCTTGGTCTTCTACATGAGTGTAGACTTAGGTGTTAAGAATGCTACCGAGTAGGACCGAGCGACAGGTAACGATACTTCTCTTAACGTAAGGTGATAGTTCTCAGGCCTGTGGATACGGGATGCTGATAGTCCAGTCCTGTGACTACTACCTTGTTCGCGCCTATCTCCATATTCTTCTCCTTGGCCCTTGCTTAGGACTCAATCTCTTGTGGTGGGAGGAAAGACAATTCTTGGGTGTTCTTAAGATAAATCTTAAACAGGGTAAAGGTAGGTTTTATTGATAATAACTTAAAGGTAGAAAATAAACAAGAGAACATGTAAAGAACTTAATACTTCGGGGTCCTAGTGATCCCTTATATAGTAGATCTTCACCTGGTGTGACTCATACCTCGCGTCATGCGAACCCTATGACTCATAATCATGAGTCATGTAAAATCCATCAGATGACTGCTATGAGTCGCCGGGCAACATGCCCAAAACCAATCAAAACATAATAACCCAGCCAGGTGCGCAACTCGCGTCACCTGAGTGAAACCCATGACTCATAAGTTTAGTCATGTCCGAAAATGATAATATTGTGTGACTCACAACTGTGAGTCATGAACAGGTAAACATAATAACCTATGGTGCACTAATGGGCATCATGTGAAATCCCAAAATACCTATAACTGGAAGTCCGAGCTATGTGAAATCTGCCACGCTTGGTCACAATTTGTGATATTAGCTCTCCTCTCCCTCAGTCCAAGTCCCATCGGGCTTATATCCACCTTTCCTCCAACCCCCATGCCCTGTCCGCGGCTACTACCCACTCGGTTTCCTTGTTCAGCTAAGCGCTTACTTTCGGTACTCTTGTCAAGGCCCTTTCCGCGTCCTTCTCTTCTCTCCTCCAGTCGTTCTGGAGTGCCTTCCTTATCCTTGTTTCCTCCCTCAGCTCACTCTGGAGCTGTCCTATCTTCTCCGCCTGCCATTCTAGTAATTCTTTCGTCTCTTCTCGCTTTGCTGGGTTTTGCCCATTTCTGTTTTTTCGCTCCCCTCCTCCTTGACTCCATCCTCGGGGTCGCTTGTATGTATTGGACCAGAGCCACTCGCTCTGGCCTGAGGGATCTCGTTGGTGATCCCAGAGGTGAAGTCTTGGATGGCCATCAGTTCGTCTTCCGAGGCCAGTATCCTGAGCCTTCCATGTCTGTCAGGTGCTCTTGGCATTCGTCGTTGGAGCAACATGTCCCTGATAGGTTCGAGTGTTTCCTTTCAGGTGTTGTGGTCTTCCTCAGGTTGAGGTCCACCATGTTGGTCCAGTCTTCGTTGCTCAGCTCCTCCTTGATTGAAGCTGGCTGCGGGGTGGGGGTCCAGTATCCCGGACTCATTGGTGTGATGTGTTTGAATGCAGTGTCTCCTGGTAAGGGTTGTAGGGTTGACGGCATCATTATCGCACCTCTTCCCTTGGGATATTCCCAATGGTAGGAGTCTGTACGGTATAGCGTGAGCGTTAGATGCCCTGAATCGGGGATGTCTTCGACTGTCAGTTGTTGGTTTCCTGGTGTATTTTCGGTGGAATTGTTGGACTGCATTTTCTGCATGTGTGAAGTTCTCTGCTGGGTACCTGTAACGACCCTAAGTTATAGAGCTATGGTAACCGATGTCTACGCCCATACAAAAGACCAACAGGTCTAATGGTAGACAAGGCAGGTATGCAGGCGCGTACCTAAGAGATATCTGATGGTCGGGATATATCTAAGAACAGAAGGTACTTAAAGTATTTGGTGTACCTAAGTAGTGGTAGTAACGTGACAGTGTCGACTCTGGCCTAAGGTTAGGTCAGAAGACCGGGTGAGTTTATCCTACTTAAGAAAGTCACGTTACCCTACCATGGAGACTGGTTTCGTGTCACCATGGACATACTTACCCTACCTTAGGGACACTATTACCCTACCTTCCGTCGGAATTGTTCTTGGAGGAATTCTGGGAAATGTCAGGTTTGTTTGTTACGCAAGGACAATCAACGGGCACTTGGTTGCACTTTGATCGGTAGACTACAGGAGGAGCTGTAGTGCTCCGAGCAAGCTGTAACTTGGTGGAATTGTTCCGAACAGGTACCTGCGGCCCCAGGGTCCGCCCCGGGCGTCATGGGCCAAAATGGGTGGAGTTGCCGTCATGCTAGTTAAATGGAATCTATGAAGACATGTCCATAACACTGTATGCGTCGTCGCCGTCCGTGCGACCGCGGGCTGTTCGCAGGATATATAAGGCGGCCAAGGTGAGAAGGTCAGGTACCTTCTCCAAAAGGAACGGAGGAAAACGGAGAAAAACTGACGGAGTTAGCGTGAGCTATCCGGAAGGGTCCCCAGAGTAGTCCCAGGTAGTACCCGAGACATCTGGGAAGGTTTTACCCCAATCAAGCCTACACATGCCCCTTTGCCGTAGGCTCTTTGTGGGTTGTTTGAAGACTCTAATAGCATGATACGTATCATGGTGAGTGGTGTGTCGGGGGTAAGGGACCATGGGTAGCCCCTATGGGTCCCGCCGCCGACACAGCTCTCTGCGGGAGCGTCGTAGACCCCCTAAGTTCGCAATCAAGACAGATAGAACTTAGCCGAAAGACAGCTCATGTCTACGAGTGCTTGCATAGGTCATAGCACATGGGAAGCGAGTCATTTAATTAGCTTTCCCAAGGGTCTCGACAGTTAGCCACTGGCGAGACAGCGATGCACAGAGGTTTACACTGCGGCAGGTGTATTGGTAAACACCTTGCAGGAACTGATGTGCATATGGGGGATTTCTGCTAGAGTGCGCTGACACCTATGGCCCTTCAGGGACTCGGTAATGGTGCCGGGGCAACCCTCATCGAGAAGGGCATACTCATGTTGGTCGGGGTGACCTGATGGGGGAGTTTTTGGTATAAGTCTGACTACTTAAAGATTATACGAGAACTCTCCTACCCCAACAGAATCAACATCCTCTCGAGACACTTTAATTGAGACAAGCCTGAGCTTAACGATATTAAGTTTTACCGTTTACTTTTATTCTTTACACTTTTGCAAGAGCTGTGTTCGAGAGATTCGAAGTTTGGTGCGGTCGCATCCTTAGGAACCATCTACCTGAGGGAGACCCGTTACAGTATCATGTCTTATCATATTCCGGAGAGTATCCGGCCCACTTTGCTCTGTATTGCAAGAGACCGCAGTGTGATCGAGGGTCGATGATTTCTTCGAGTTTGTATTCTGGTTCACCGGCTATTTCGATACACAGCGGCAGAGGTTTTTCTTGTAAAGGTAGGGGATTGTCTTGATAGAGTTCGAGGAGGCTGATGTGGAAGGTGTTGAACATTTTCATTGATAGTGGAAGGTCGAGTTTATAAGTGCGTGTTCCTATTTTTGCCAATATCCTGAATGGTCCTATTTTCTTGTAATCCAGTGTTTTCGTCGGTCGTGTGGTTCTAATGTTGCGTGGTAGTAACCAAACCATATCTCCTGCTTTTAGGTTTGGATCAGGTTTTCTGTGGTGATCGTAGTTTTCCTTCTGTCGTAAATGTGCCATGACTACTTCATTTCGTAATGTGTTATGTAGTTGACTCATATCATTTTTATCCGTTATCTTTGCCGAAAGCATTTGACCTATGGTTTCGTGTTCTGGATGTGTGCCATAATTTGCGAAGAAAGTAGTTGTGTTGATCGTTTCTTGTTTTCCATTGTTGCAAGCGAACTTGGCTAGTGGTAGCCAATGGTACCAATCATCTTGTTGGTAGTTGACGTCTGCGCGGAGATATTGTTCCAATATGCTGTTGATTGTTTCTGTTTGCGGATCCGGCTGGGGGTGGAAGGCTGTTCTCATGCGTCATTCGATTCCTAATTTTTCGGTTGTTTCCTTCCACACTTCAGACGTAAATATTGATCCCCTGTTGCTAATGATGTCTTTGGACAATCCGTGTAGGTGGTATATTTCTTTTAGGAATATGGTTGCAAACTGCTCTGCCGTCATATCCATTTTGCACGGTATAAAGTGACTCAATTTGGTCCGGCGATCTACTACCACTAGTATGGTGTTATGATCGTTTGACTTGGATAATTCGGTTATAAAGTCTAATAATATAGACTTTCATAGTTTTTCCAGGGCCTCATTTGATTTGAGTAATCCGTAAGGTGCATGTCGTACCACTTTGGTTCTTTGGCACGTGTCGCAATTCTTGACATATCGTTTGATGTCTTCCCTTATCTTGAGCCAGTAATATCTTCGATTGATGCATTCGGTAGTTTTGGCAGTTCCTCCGTGCCGGGCATATGGAGGGTTGTGATGCTGTCGTATGATTTCCTTGCGTAACTCTTCTTTGTTTGGTATCACGATTTTTCCTTCGTACCACAGGTAATTATCTTTCTACTGGCACAGTCCTAACGCTACCCCCTTGGTTTTCTTGATTCCTTGTACCAGTTTTTCCTTGATAGCTTGGATTTCCTCATCTTACAAACTTTCTCTCCTGATATTTTCTTCTAATGTTGTCCATGTGTTGATTTCGTTCAGTGACCCGTATCCACTGTCTTCTTCTTCTGATTGAAAATATTTTTCTTTTGGTAGCAGTATTTGTCGCTTCTGTTTCATTCTTTCATCTTCTGGATCTTTTGGTTTGTCCGCTGATCGTCTCGTCAAGGCGCTTGGCTTTCCTCCTTCTTTTCCGGAGCGGTATTCGATCTTGAAGTTGTAGCTGCTAAGCTTTTACATCCACCTTCTCTGTTGTCCATTTAATTTCTTCGTTGTCATGAAGGGTACCAGGTTCTTGTGGTCTGTGAGTATTTTGGCCTGGACTTGATTGTTTTGTGTGTATCTTCTCCATTCCTTCGGTGCTTGAACTATTGCTAATAGCTCTTTGTCGTAGACATCGTAGTTGCATTCCGCTGGGGTCATCGTTTTGGATCGGAAAGCCACTGGTCTCCATTTGCCATCCACGCATTTCTGAGAGAGTATACCTCAGCATACGTATTTCGAAGCCTCTGTTTCGATCATTGTTTTCTTTGTCGGGTCAAAATGTACCAGTATTGGTCCTTTGGTAATCTTGGTCCTGAGTTTGTCGAATGCTTCTCTGTCTTTTGTGCCCTACTCCCATTTGACATCCTTTTTTGTTAGGTTGTATAATGGTTTAGCTGTTCGGCTAAAACCTTCTATAAACCTTGGATAGAAGTTGCAGACTCCAATAAAGCATTGGATATCCATTTTGTTTTTTGGGTATTCCCATTCCCATATTGCTTTGGTTTTAACTGGGTCCATCTGGACCCCTTTACCATTGATGATGAATCCTAGATATTCGGTTTCCTTTTTGTGGAATTGGTATTTGCTGCGTTTGCACCTCATTCCTGATTCTTTGATGTCAGCCATTATGTTGCTGACCTCCTTTTGGTGTTGTTCCATATCTTTGTAGTATATTAGTCCATCGTCCAAATAGACGATGCAACATATATCTAGGTACTTGTGCAGTACTCTGTTGATCCATCGTTGGAATGAGGCGGGTGCATTAGTGACCCCGAATGGCATGACCAAGTATTGGTAGGTTCCATATTTCGTTGATAAGGTTGTTTTCCATTCATTCCCTTTCTTGATTCTGACATTGTGATAGGTATCCCGAATGTCTAGTTTGGTGAAGTACTTGGCTGACCCCAGTCGATCCAATGCTTCTCCTTTTAGAGGTAGGGGGTATCTATCCTTTTTTGGTATGTGATTGAGTGCTTGGCAGTCAATGCATAACCTTAGTTTCCCATCCTTCTTTTTAATAAACAGGATGGGTGATCCTCCATTGGTGTAGGATGGCTGAATCCATCCTCTTTCCATGTTATGTTGAATGTATTTCCTTAGTTCCTCGAGTTCGGTCTCTCGTAGCGGGTATATTCTCTTCTGAGATAGTCCTTTACTTGCTTGTTCGAAATTAATCTCCAAATCGACATCTGGCCTATGGGGTGGTAACTTGGTTGATTCCTTTTCTTAGACCAAGTCTAGATGTTGGTGGTCTTCGTTGGGTACCAACCAGTGTAGTTGTTCATTCTTTGTCTGAGGTCGGCTTCTTATGGCTAGCTCTGTGCTGATATTGATCTTTGCTAGGCTTGTTCCTGGGTTTTGATCATCCCATTTGAGAATTCCTGCCATTTCTCCTTTGCGGTAGAATTTCCCAAAGGCTTGCGCCGATATCTTGTTGATTTCGATCCTCGGTGCTTTCTCTTCTGGCGGCCTTTCCTGGTCCGTGCTCCCGCACTCTTGGGTTTATCTGATAGTTTTGGTTAGGTTCTCCACTTCTTGCAGTTTCCCCACATTGATTGTTTCGATAATCAATTGCATGATCTTATTGTCTTTTCTCACCATATAGTCTTTGTTGTCCTGGTTGACCATGACAACCTTCAATTCACCTATATAATCAGCGTCTATTACTCCAGCATTGGTAGTGAGTCTGTGATTGACTGCCAGACCGCTGTGTGGTACTATACGCCCATAGATTCCTGGAGGTAGTTCTATGGCTATACCTATTGGCACAACTACCTGCTCCTTGGCTGGTATCTTGACTTCTTCATTCGCGTATAGGTTGTGTCCTGCTGCCATCTTGGATCCTCTTGTGGGTATTTTTGCTTCTTCCTTTAGCTTCTTAACATTGATCCTTGGATTCTTTCTTGGTTGAACTTGATTGAACTTCGCGTCTAAGTTCTGCTGGATTACATCTTCTTCTGGTGTTGGGTATATTACCGGCGAGCTGTTGAGACACCATGTTATAGATCGTTCGCTTGTAAACGCAACCGTTCGTTCTTCCCAACTGATATTAGGATTGTGTTGTCGTAACCATGGCATCTCTAGGATTAGCTCATGGTGTTGCAGATTTGCCACGTGGAAGGTCGCCACTTCCCTATGGTTCCCAATATTCATAGGTACTTGCGCCGTATGGGTAATTGGTCGCATATCGCTGGGTTTTCCATCTGCGAGGTAAATCTGCTATTCTTTCTTCGTTTTCTTGGTTCTTAACTGATGTTTCTTGCATACTTCTTCATCTATGAAATCTTTAGTTGCTCCTGAGTCGAGCATCGCGTGTATTCTGGCTGCTTGGTTTTTGTCGTTATATATTGTGGTTTCGATCCTGATATGCTCATTGTCCTTATTGTTTCCTTTCTGACTTAAAAGAGTTTAGTAGTTGGCCGTTGAGATGGGTTTGTCTATCGGAGGGTCCCGCAGACCATCTATTGCTGGGGGCCTTCGTCTTTTGCCACCGTTTTGTATTCGTCTTCGATATTGATTTCCCTTATATTGCTACGGGGTTGGAACCTAGTGTTTGGCTTGGTCTTTGGTTGACTTCTTCCTTGATTTGGGTTGGCCGGCCGCCTGCAATCCTAAATCATGTGTCCTGCTATTCCGCATCTTAGGCACAGATTGTTGTTTCGTCTCCTAAGGTATCCGTCTCTTCCGAGGTTGAGTGATGGTCTTTTCCTGGTTGCATCCAGGTCCATTGCATCGCCTCCTTGCGTGGTGGTCCTATAGGTCCCATTCTGGTTCCTGGGGGTGTTTTGGCTTCTAGTGTATGTTTGGTTTGACGGTGGCTGAGTCTTCTGTATCCAGTCTAGTTGTCGAAATTGGCTTTGTTTTCGAATGGCCCCATTGGCCATGGCTTCCGTAGTCGTGAATTTCTCCTCGCTGTATCTCCAGGCTTCTTGATAGGTCCTCTTCAGACCTTTCATGAACCACCTCATTGCTGTTGCTTCGTCGCATTCAGCATCATATTGTGGAAGTCTGAATTCGTGCCAATAATTGGTGATGTTTTTCCTTCCTTGTCGGATGTCTTCCAATTTGTTCCGCGCCGATTGGCTTAGTTCCATATTCATGAACTGGGCTTCGAATATGATTTTGAAGCTCTCCCAGGTTGTCCATGGTATGGGTGTCTTACTGAGCACTATAGGAGTAACCCACTGTAGGGCCGCTCCTTCGAGTAGGGTCAAGGTGTAGGGTATTTTGTCGTCATCACACCCTTGGTTCCACCCTACTGCATTGAAGTATGTGAGGAGTTGGACCACAAATCCTCGTAGTTTGCTTCTTTCATCATCATATTTGGGTGGTGTTTTGACTTTTGCCTTCTGATCCTTGTTTCGGAATTCTTCTCGTATCATTTGTTGCACTTCTTCTCGTGTGAACATGGCTGGTCCCGCTGGCGGCCGTCCTGGTGGTAGTACTAGTCCTGACATTCTTTGCGGCCTTGGTGTGTCTGGAGTTTCTTCTGGTGACGGTGGAGTTGTTGGTTCTGGGGTGACAGGACTTGTTGATCTTGCTGAGTGTCGACTTGCTTCCCTAAGCGCTTCTTCCAATCCTCCTAATCCTAGACTGTTGTCTTGGATGTCTATGTCTCCCTCGTGATCTCTGTTGAAAGGATCCATGGTGTAGTCGTTAAGTGTCGCGTTGTAGACACGTTCTAATGCTAAGAATCCTAGCGAGTAGGACCAAGCGACAGGTAATGATACTTTTCTTAAGGTAAGGTGATAGTTCTCAGGCCTGTGCATATGCGATCCTGATAGTCCAGTCCTGTGACTACTACCTTGTTCGCCCCTATCTCCTTATTCTTCTCCTTAGCCCTTGCTTAGGACTCAATCTCTTCTCGTAGGAGGAAAGACAATTCTTGGGTTTTCTTAAGATAAATCTTAAAGAGCGTAAAGGTAGGTTTTATTGATAATAACTTAAAGGTAGAAAATAAACAAGAGAACGTGTGAAGAACTTAATACTTCAGGGGCCTAGTGATACCTTATATAGTAGTTCTTCACCTGGCGTGACTCATACCTTGCGTCACGCGAACCCTGTGACTCATAATCATGAGTCATGTAAAATCTATCGGACGACTCATATGAGTTCGCTGTGCAACATGCCCAAAACCCATCAAAACATAATAACCCAGTCAGTTACGCAACTGGTGTCACCTGAGTGAAACCCATGATTCATAAGTTGAGTCATGTGCGAAAATCATAACATCGTGTAACTCACAACTGTGAGTCACGAACAGGTAAACATAATAACCTATGGTGCACTAATGTGCGTCATGTGAAATCCCAACATACTTATAACTCGGAAGTCCGAGCTATGTGAAATCTGCCTCGCTTAGTCACAGTTTGTGACATTAGGTTGCCATAGTTCTATAATGTAAGGTCATTACACCAGCCTATCATAGAGCTGCCTCCCCTACCCTGACCTGGAGCAGAAAAGACATGAGGCAGGACATATTGGACCAAGGCCAAACACAGGGTAACACATAAGCTAGATTCCTGATAGGACCAAACACAACAGCATAAAACCCTCATGGAGAAGGACAGGTCACACCTTGTGGTAAGAGCTGTTGATCCCGCACCTGCTGGAATACAAGATGCATGGCAGTCAGGTGCCAGCTGGTAGATGACAACCAAGAAGCCCTGAGCGTTGATGAAGAAAGTTAGAACCAGAGGAGGAAGCAGAGGGGATACCAGTCCAGCAGAGAGGATGCCAGCTGAGGAAGATGGATGATGCCACTGGTAGCAACGATGCCAGACTCAAGGAGAAGCCTATAGCCTGGGAGTAGGCAGGTAAAAGAGCTGCTGCATTATTGCGAGGAGGGCCCTGACGACCCAGGCAGTAGAGTACCAGCCGACCTGGATGAGATGAGCAGAAGGAAGCCCCATCACGCGTGAGGAGCATCTAGCAAATATCGCAGCAGGCTGCCATTAGAATCACAGAAGCTGGCCTTTTCTTCTTACCCAGGAGCTGTATTACCACTTCTCTGATCTAGTCCCTTGTTCTCTGAAAGAGAGCATCACTTAGTGGCTGGAATACCCGCAGCAGCTGTGAAAGGAGATAGGAGCAGGCCCCCGATACCACAGAGGACTACCAAGAAGACTTACCCTTAGACTCTCCCCTCTCTGAAGAAAGCCCACTGTGCAAATACTAAGCCAGCCTAGCAAAAGCACGGTAAAGAGGAGCACCGGAGATTGTACAAACCCCCAGAGGAGAAAAGGACCTCTCAAGAGCCATAGCGGCAAACAAGGGAGGGGAAACAGAAAGGATAGCCTCTATGAGGTAGGAGAGAGGAGTAGCAGAGGCCTATGGTCAAATGTGTATGGTATGGCACTATCTTAATAACTGTATATGAAAATATAATACAGTAGAAAGAGTATACCACAGGTATGGTAAGCCAGGCACAGTTTTATATAAAGATTCATTGGTAGTAGTTTTGTTCTTAATTCTCTTTGGCAAGATAGATGGTAACTACTATTTATACAGGTACGCAGCCTTCGCCTTACTCAGCAGCAATGTAAGGGAAAATATAAGTGTTGACATGTTTGACAGTAACATAAGTAGGAAAAACATAAGTGCGAACTTATTTGACCCTAAAGAACTGCCAAGGAAATCCCATAAAACATGTGTAAATCTGAGGTGATGTGAGGGAATAATTAAAACATAATTCTAAATCAAATGCCCGACAATAATGCATGATGATGCCTAAAATGTAAGAAATAAACCTGAATACTAGATAAGAAAAGCATAGTATAATCTCCTAATTGCATCATGAAATATTAAATGTAATATATGTAATACATACACCAGCTGTAGTAATGTTTCTGGTATGGAAATCATACCAAGTAGAGGAATATACAATATTATCAAGGAGAATATACAGATGCAACGAATTACAAAATTTAATACTTCCCCACATTATTTACAGCTTGAAAGTCCCATTAACTGTTCATGTGCTGGTTTCACCAACATTTTTATGCAGATGTTGGCGAGGTTATCGGAGCAGGCAACCTCTAGGAGTGTGAACAAATCATTATCGATTTCTTCCCATATGTTGTAGTATTGTCTATATATTTGTTTCGTTTGGTTGCTTAGCTGATAGTTTCTCATGAAACGGTTTGCACCAGTATTATCTGCATGTATAGTTAGTGGTAAGTCAAGACTGATATCTTTGAGACTCTTTTGGAACAATTGGATTTGTCTTGTGGCATGTGACATTGTGACATCTTCAGCTTCATTTGTTCATAGTCTGACTGAGGCTTGTTTCTTCAAGCCTGATAAGATGCAGGCACTATTAACAAGTGCAATGTATGCTGAAAAAGAACGGCAGGTATGGAGGCAAGGGGCAACGTCCGTATCAATGTAGGTATCAATAGTGTTTGTCGTATTGTAAGAATAGAGGAGTCCAATTTGTTTTGTTTCGGTACCATATCAATCAACCTGTTTAGTAGCCTAGAGGTGTTATTCGGTAGGGCAACAAGAAAGTTGAAAGATGAAAGAAAGTGTGTATGCTAGATCAGGTCTTGTACTAGTAGTCAGATACATAAGTAATCCTCTTATCAATTAGTAAATGGATGGGTCTGGAATCTGTATGTCTTTAGTCACTTTGGTAAGTCGAATACCTTTTCATAAGGGAGTAGAAATGCTGTAAGAGCTTTTCATTGAGAATCACTTGAGGACTGACTTGATGTGTTGCTCTTGGGTAAGATGTAGCCAGTCTGCCAGTGATGGGTATGCGATGTGCAAGCCAAGTAAAAATATAGCTTCCCCTAGGTCTGTAATCTTGAATGCCGTTTTTAGATCTTCTACGATAGAGGTAGCTTTGTGAATATCGGCTACGTGTAACACACTATTGGTAACTTAAATCGAAATGTAGATGTTGTGTTTATCATGAATGAACATGCATGAGTTGTAGGATGATGTCGTAAATCTTCTGGTAGTCAAGAATCTAGCAAAGTCAGCATACTATTCCTTTGTAGATTATTTAAGTCTGTAGAGATATCAGTTAAGTTTCAATACTTTGCCTTCATCACCAAACCTAGGTAATTCTCGCATGTAAAACTTCTTCTTTCAATTGGCTATAGAGGAAAGCAGATTCAACGTTGAATTGTCGCATTCGCCAGTTGTTTTTAGTACATATTGTAAGGAGGAAGCTGCGAGATTCATAATGGATGACGGGGGTAAAAGTTTCTTCGAAGTCAAAGCCAGGGATTTGACTAAACCCTTTAGTGACAGCTCTTGCTTAATACCTTTCTAGGGTGCTATCAGAATTTCTTTCAACTCTGTAAACCTACTTACTTTCAATTATTTTCCACCCAATCAGTTTATTGACAACATCAAAGGTTCTATTCTTCTCGAGTGCCCAAATCTGATAGTCTATAGCCAAGGTCCACTGGTCACAATCGGGGCTGTTTGTAGCTTGATAATAAGTAGTAGGGTCTTCGTCTAGTATTTCCGTAGCATTTCTGACATATTGAACTGGTGGTTATGAGACTCGTCAAGATGCAGTCCTTATTCCTTCTTCAGGTTCTGGTAGTTGTACATGTTCATTTGCAGGTGGTTCCAGGGTTGGAAAAAGAGGTGCAGGATTCTCATAGTCTTCTGGATGTCCCAGTGGTCGGAGTAGATGTCCTTTAATGTTTGGTCGTAGTAAAGGTTGGTTGTCATCTTCTGCTTCCCAAGCCTGAGGCTTGTTCCAAGGGTGGGAGGTGATCTGAACAGAACAAAGTATGATGGTCGCAAAGGTCTCTAATGTAGAGTCAGAAATTAGTGTCATTGATGACTCTATTGGGTAAAGTAGTATTATGGTCTTGGATGTCCAATAGATTTATCTGGTCTCTGAGATCCGATGTTGGGATGGTATATATGTTCAGTATATTTTGTTGGAGGAGGTATAACCCTCAAGATATTGCTCCCCAGCCTGGGGCTCAAATTTCGTTGCAGCTTTTCTTTTCTCCTCTGGTATATGGAGGTAGCATTTGGTCCTGTATGGGCACAAGTGGTTAATCAACATCCTTGTTTTCCAGATAGCTTCATAGGGCGTTGAGTTTCCTATAGCTCAGTTAGGGAGTCTGTTCCTAAGGTAGACGGCGGTGGAGACTGCTTTGGCCTAAAGACTAAGGGTAAGTCCAGTCAACATTGAGCATGTCGATGTGATGATTGTATAGTTGTACCATTCGGTAACACTATTAAATTCATGTAAGTAAGGAGGGGTCTCATCATCTACAATTCCATACTGCTAAAACAGGGTACATATCTTGTCCTTGATGTACTCGCCTCCGTTGTCATTACAAAATCTTTTAATAACAGAGGAAGCCTGGGTTGTTCTGTCTGTGATGAACTGTTTGTAGACTTTTACCCTGTCAGACTTTGCTTTTATAGTATAGATCTATGCATAACATGTATTGTCATTGATAAAGATAGTAGTAACATAGTACTAGGATTTGCCAAAGCAGGATTTTGAAAATCGTATGCTTAAATCAAAGTATATTAACTGGAAAGATGTGTCACATGGTTTCTCAGTTGATTTAGGCTTTGACTTAGTTGACTTGCAGGTGATGCATATCAGCAAAAATAAAAGCTTGCATCCTGAGCATCCTGTGTGGCAGACGCACAGGACACACAGGATATAAACTGTTAATTAGTGTACAAGACGGCAGCTACCAAATCTCTGGACACAATGGTCCTTGGCATTAGAACTCAGAATGCAATGGTCTTTGGCGCCAGATCTTAGACCGCAAGGGTGCTTGGTGCCAGAACTCTGGATGCAGCCAGAACACAAGTAAGCACCACTACAATTTATAGGATACAATACCACAATTAGATTTTGTAACCTAGGTCACCTATGTAGATTCTGAAACTGTTCAAATAAATAGTATTTCTTATTATATTCAAGTTGGTTCTATAATACAAGATACAAAAAGGAACTGGCCCCCCTAACATGATGTATAAGGTGTTCATGCTGGGGTGCTAATCACGTCGTCCAGTACAATAGGAGTAGAATACTACTCTACATGAGAGTAGCAATCTGTTAGGCTCAGTAAGGGAGACTTCAGTTATGTAATAGGAAAATTAAGATAAGTGTTCAACCAAGTATATTAGAATACTATCGGTCGAAGTCTGCCATTTCCAGACATGAAGATGGCGGTCTTTTTAAGTAAATATGTTTGAGTATGATCATGACTTCTCACTCATGTTCTTACTCAATCAAATCATAAAAATAACCAAGTATCAACCGATACTTAAAACAAAACATAAAACAACCTACAGCCACTCGTCAGAAGTGTTCATGATACTGTATTAGTAAGCTGCCTCGCCAAAATCCTACAACAACTATATACCAATTCATGATACAGTAATAAAGCTACCTTCCGGCAACAATGATGATACCCACTAGTACCAGTAATGATCCTGCAACTGTGAAGTTATTTCTGTAGGGTTTCTCTGCTGCTCTTATTTTTTTGATTCTTTTAACCATAATTATTAAACATGAAATAGATAGCCACTTGTATTTTAATAAACTAAAAGAAGACTAAACATATCATGGAGAAAAATGATTAATGCTAAGAAGAGATAGCAATTGCCCTTTTCTATTAACTCTAGAACATCATCCTGATTTCTCAAATTCTGGGATGACTCTTTCAGTGCATGCATTTTGAAATACACTTCTCTTATTACGTTAATTTAGATCCCATTAAATTCAAATTGGTTAAGCTTAAAAAATAATTAAACTAATAATACTTGGTAATATAAGATATCCTACAGCCACTAATCAGAAGTGTTTGTACCCTGAGACCTGCTTTATATTTTATGTTCAACTAATTATAGTTAAAATAAAATTAAAAAAATAAGAGCAGCACAGATCTCTACAGAAATAACTTCACAGTTGCAGGAACTTCACTATCAGTAGTAGATATCCTCATTGTTGCAGGTAGGTAGCTTTATTATTGTAGGTAGGTAGTTGTTGAACTGTGATTTTGGTGAGGCAGCTTACTAATACCGCATCTTTCATGAACACTTCTGACAAGTGGCTGTAAGTATCAACCAATACTTAAAACAAAACATATAATATCCTATGTATCAACCGATACAGAAAACAAAAGATAAAACAAATTAAGAATCAACGAATACTTAAATCAAAACATATAATATCCTACGTATCAACCGATACAGAAAACAAAAGATAAAACAAATTAAGTATCAACCAATACTTAAATCAAAACATAGAACTAACCGAGTACCAGCTCCAGTTACACATTACTATAAATCTGTCCTAAACCACTTGCCTTGAATATAATAACTGCACTAACATTAGTGCCAGGTAGACGTCCAAGGTACTATTGGGAAGCTGGTATTGAGGAGACTCAGGCTGCCAAGTATCAGATGCTGCACACGAAAAGCCCCTAAGAGATCTAGTATCAAAGTTAGTACTCTACCAGAACTGTACTAGGGTAAAGACTACTTTCATAACAGGCTGTAGCTCTACTACTATTGGTGTTGGATAGAGGTCCGAGATACCATTGGAAAGCTGGCATCGCATAGAATCAGGCTGCCAAGTATCAGACGCTGTTTCCAAAGGGCACCGGTACAATTTGGCAACAAAATCAGTACTCTACCAGAACTCTGCCCGGGTAAAGACTACTTTCATAACAGGCTGTAGCTCTGCCACTATTGGTACCATGTAGCTGTCCGAGGCACTATTGGAAAGCTGGCCTCGTGTAGAAACAGGCCCCCGAGTATCAGATGCTACACCTAAATGATGCCCGAGGAATCTGGTATCAAAGTCAGCACTCTGCCAGGATAACGACCACCTTTAGAACAGGGGGTAACTCAACTAATATTAGTACCAGGTAGACGTATGAGGTACCGTTAGAAAGCTGGTGTTGTATAGAACCCAGCTCTAAGGTATGAGATGCTGCGCCCAAAGGACGCCTGACAAACCTGGCATCAACGTCAGTACTCTACCATGACCCTGCCAGTACTCTACCAGGATAAAGATGCCTTTCATAATAAGCTCTAGCTCTACCAATATTGGTGCAGGGTAGATGTCCAAGGTATCATTGAAAGGCTGGTGTCGTGTAGAATCCAGCCCCTAAGTATCAGATGCTGCGCCCTAAGGACTCCTGCGCAATCTGGCATCAAAATCAGCACTCTACTAGGGGAAAGACTCCTATGATAACATACTGTAGCTCTATCAATATTAGTGCAGAATCAACGTCCAAGATACTGCTGAAAGGCTGGCGTCGCGTAGAACCTAGCCCCCGAGTATCAGATCCCATGCCCCAAGGGTGCCCGAGGAATCCGGCATCAAACTTAGCACTCTGCCAGGAAAAAGACAACTTTCAGCACAGGCTGTAGCTCTACCAATATTTCCACAGGGTAGAAGTTCAAGATACGGTTGGAAGACTGGCATCGTGTAAAATCAGTCCCCCACATATCAGATGTTGTACCCAAAGAACATCTGAGGAATCAGGTGTCAAATTTACCACTCTGCCCAGACACCACTTGAACTTTGCCAGCGTAAAGACCTGTTTTATAACATGCCGTAGCTCTCCCACTAATGGGGCAGGGTAGACGTCCGAGATACCATTGGAAAGCTAGTGCCACATAGAATCAGGCCTACAAGTATCAGATGCTGCACCTAAAGGATGCTTGAGAAATCTGGCCTCAAATTCAGCATTCTGTCAAGAGAAAGACTACTTTTAAAACAGGCTGTAACTCAAGCAATATTGGTGCTGGGTAGACATCAAGGACACCATTGGAAAACTAGCATCGAGTAGAACCAAGCTGCTGAGTCTCAGACCCTGTACCAAAAGGGCACCTGGGCAAACTGGCATCAAACTCAGTACTCTACCAAAACTCCGCTGGGGTAAAGACTACTTTCATAAAAAGCTGTAACTCTACTACTATTGGTGCTGGGTAGACATCTGAGGTATGGTTGGAAAGCTGGTGTCAGGGGGAATCAGGCCATCGCATATCAGCTGCTGTACCCAAAGGATGTCTGCCGAATCCCATGTCAACCTCAGCACTTAACTAGAATCTTACTAACTTGGCATAGCAGACAAAGTAAACAACAAAGTCCAGAATGCAGAGAGGGTAGTAGGGGGAACCTGTGAGGGGGGAGGTGTTATGCAGGATGCTGGTAGAAGGGGAGCTGGTATACCAGTAGGGTGAGCAGGTAGTAGGGGGAGAGCTAGTAGGGGGAGAGCCAGTAGGGGCAGAGCCAGTAGGGGCATGGTAAAGGCAGAGTGGCTGGTAGCTGTGTTTATCACTCAAAATCTCAGGATGGTAAATGGGCAGCCTCGCTTACTTAGGATGCAATCTGGAGGTGGCATTTCCTAGCTTAAGTACTAGGAGTCGTAGGACACAACCAGACTTGGCGCCCAACTACTACCTGAGGCACCAGATGCAACAAGACTTAGTGTTTAGGTACCAGATGCACAGGATGCACTGCAGACAGAATCCTTCTACCTTGCATCCAGATACACTACCCATGCCTCTTACATAGAAATAATCCTTGCTGATATACATCCCCCCTGTAGGGTGGGTGCGCAACTAAAAAAGTAGTGATAATTCTCCAGTGTTCAGTTGTTTCCACATAGGAAATATTTTTCAATGATCAGAGTTGTAATGGAGATGGAGGATATAGATTGTATAAGCATAATGAGATATAATCATAAGACCATGGCTTCGACAATAGCATGTCTTATGCTGGTCATGTTTTTATCATCTCTTGCCTCAATCTGTTCTTTTCAGATTCCATGTTGACTATGCCTTGCCACTTCTTGTTTATGTTGTGTTTCCTTCTCTTCAAAGTGGTGAATGTCCTCTAGTCGAATTTTCTGTATGAAGTTATGTGGAACAGTTAGGGCAAATACTATTTTAACTTGTACTATATAACAATACTCTAGTATTAACTACAGTATAAGAAAAAGGCATTTCAAAATACTAAATATCTGCTCAATTACATTTCTTACTCATAAGTGTCAAAGGTTAAATAACTCTTCCTTTTTTTGTAGCCTATTCTCATAGTCTTCTAAGTAGTATCTTACAAATGTTATATTTCTAGATATGGGTGCATTTCAGCGAAAAGTACCAAGATTGCCAACAGCTATAAAATAAGTTCAATGGCTGTAAGGATTTAGTAGAAGCTAGAGTATCCCCTAGGCTTCTTGAAAAATATTTAATTTTAAAATCCAAGCAATATTGGACCTGTAATGATTATTTTGAAATTCCAGGTTAAAATCTTTTTTTACATAGAATTAAAGTCAATCTTTGAATCTACCTATATGTGAAATTTCAAATATTTTCAAGAGTAGCATCTGTGGTTATTATAAAGTTTATCAAAATGTCTTCACTTTCCTCAAAATTAACAGACATTATAAACCCATATGAAGATGATTAAATGCAACAATAGTTGAAGTAAGTGTCTAGGAGTAAAGACTAAGATCCATTTTAGTTTTGCTTACTCAGTCTTATAATCTTTCTTAATATATAATATTAATAGATAATCTTAATCTGAACATATTAAGTTTTTATAGGAGGAAAACTTTTTAGATAGAATTAAAGCTTCAACTGAAGTGATTCTTATTTTGTATTTTAATACTGTTTACTCTATAAGTGATGTGACTACTAATTTCTTTGTCAGAAACTGTTTTTCTCTTTTTCTCAAAAGTGTCCTGGTTGCTATATAAACTAAAACTACTCATGACTCAAAACTCCTAAAAAGCAATCTTACTCCTTTTTCCCTCAACTGCACCTATATATTAATGAATTTTTAAGTACTAGGAGCAACCTAGCAGGTGTTTGATAAACATGATTGTGATTTGCAAATCATAATTAATCATGATTTGTAATCAAATCACAATGTGAAATCGGCCAGTGTTTGCCAGTATGACTTTGAACCATGATTTGAAAAGCTGATTTGATCTAAGTATTGGTTTTATGATTTATCTGAAATTTGATTTAGGGCTAATGCCCTGTTCAGCACGTCACTTTTATAGTATAAATTTTGGCATATTAAAGTTTATATATAGGGGTGTGTTCGGTAAGTGACATTATATCATGATATATTTTTATTACCTCTATAAATTTTTATTGTATCTGTTTCTTGTAGGGCTAGGTGTGAATCATGAAATATGATACATGTTATGACAAATAAAATGAAGAGTAATATTACATTATTTGTAGCAAAGAGCTAATAGATTATACATCTTTCGAATTTGCATCATTCAACTATCAGCGACTTTTTATTATGAATCAACAACAATCAGAAAACTTTCTGCCTCAGAGTAGCCATGAGCTTACTACATTCAACTCTGATGCGAGCTGTTCAGACTCTGATTCTGATATGTCCGAAACGAATGAAGTGTTCTCCTGTAAGCATATCAATTTACTTCAAGTTATCGCCAACGTCAGACAGTATGTTGATCATCGATTTGAAGCAGTAAGAGTCCGTACCTCTATTCTAACCGGCAGAGCCTATACTATGGAACTATTATCAGCAACTACCAGGGAGAAGCGCTTTCATGAGGTTCTTCGTATGTCAAAGCGGGTATTTTTACATTTGTGCAGTTTGTTGGAACACCGTAGGCACTTGAGAAGCACACAACATATTTTTGTGACTGAACAAGTGGCTATATTTGTCTGAGCAGTATCCCACAATGCATCTAACCGTCAGGTCCAAGGAAGATTTCAAAAAAGTGGAGATACTGTAAGCAGGTAAGGATATTTGATATCTTACTTATTACTTTAGCATTATACCAGATTAGATAGATAGTGATTGGATAGCTAATGTGTCCTTAATTAGATATTTCAGCAGTACCCTTAATAGCCTAGTGGAATTAGCCATTGATTTTATTATGCTTCTACCCAATAAATACCCGTATGAGGTTCAGCGCAATCCTAAGTTCTATCCATACTTTCAGAATGGTCTTAGAGCCATGGATGGCACCCATATCACTGCTCATGTCCCAAATACCATGCTCCCATGCTTTCGTAATCGTAAGGGACAGGTATCGCAAAATGTTTTCGCAACATGTACATTTAGCATGTACTTTTACTTTGTTTGGTCAGGGTGGAAGGGGTCCGCACATGATGGAAAAGTTTTTAGAGATGGTCTAGCAAAGAGATTTGTGATTCCAGATGGAAAATACTATCTGGGGGATGCCGGGTATGCTTTGAGCAGTCATTGCCTCACCCCCTATCGTGGAGTTAGATATCACTTGCATGAGCATTATCAGTCGCGTAAAAGGTAAGTTGAAATCATGAGGGATTACAAGTGTACTACTTCATGAAATATAAGTTCTAACTATATTTCAAATAATAATAGGCCAGCAAATAAAGAAGAGCTTTTTAATCTTCGACATTCTCAATTACGAAATGTAATAGAAAGATCCTTTGGAATCTTTAAGCGTCGGTTTTCTATCCTGTGAGGTCCACTTGAGTTCCCAATCGTTACTCAAGTAAAACTTGTAGTAGCACTTGCTGGTTTTCATAACCTTATTCGTAAGGAATCTCCTGAAGCAGAGCATTTTATGGATCAATTAAATGAACAAGATTTGCATGCTAAATGTTCCATTCATTCTGTAAAATATAAATATTCTTTCTGTAATACAAAGCTCACTATTAGACTATGAAGACCATACTCAAGATGAACTGGAGGGGTCAACTGATAGACTATATGAGAGAGAGAGTGACCATAGGGATACTGATGATGAAAGTCAGGAGGAAGTAGCTGCAGAACAGGAACAGTCTTCCCCAGCTATGGGGCAAATCAGGGAGCAGATAGCCGATAAAATGTGGCAGGACTACCAGTTATATCTGGGAAGGCATGAGTTTCACTAAGGGGTCAATGTATGTAAAAAAAAAGTTCCTATTTCTAATCTAGCTATAGGAAGAAAAAAAAAAATCCAACTGTAAAACTGGTAAAGCATGTATATCTACAACTGATTCTATCAGTTTCCAATTTGATGCTTGATCCATGCATCTCTAACTACTCCAGGTGATAATCCAATAAACAAACAGGCCTTGGCCCTGTCCTTAAAGAGAGAAACTGCCTTGACCATCTCATCTACAGACAGCTCATCCAAATAGCAGTCCTCAAGGACTTTGATTGCTCTTTCATACTTTGAAGGCATTCTATGCTCCCGCTGATATACAATTTCATCCGTTGCATGAGTAAGTAGTTTACTGAGTGATGTTTGAGAAACATTGGTAGGTCTAGGTCGCTTTCTAGTTGGCGGAGTAATATCCCGAGAAGTATCAAGTGCAGGATCGATGGAGTCAGATAATAATCTCTGAAAGTGAAGAGGATTTTGTTGTGAACTCGTAAGTGGAGAGCTATGCTCAATCAGATTCTCCCAATTTCCCAGCCCACTCTGGGAATCAATGTCAAGAACTCTTAATATAGTCTCCACAGAATGTGATTGGGAAATTCCAGTGGTTCTCCTGTGCTCCTCCTGACTACCTTCACCTTGTTCAATCTGAGATTGAATAGTAGCAGTACGAGCAAACATGCCCATGGCTCGGACTCCAAGGAACAAGCTAGTTAGCTGATCATATAAAGGAAAGCCTTTATGTCTGTACTTTGTGGCCTCTTTATGACGCTGTTAAATAATTCCGTATAATTAGTTTATAAGACTAGTATGCAAATATAAAGAGAAAAACTTACATCAAAATAAACTCTCCACACTTCAGCTGACACAGTTGGCAAACCTCGAGAATCATCTCATCCAAAACCAGAATTTTGGCAGACCGCATAAACAATATCAAACTCCTTCTTAAGCTATATTGTTATCAGCTTATATATTCTCTATAAGAAAATTCAATACTCTGAGTAGAATTGATATTAACTTACTATAACCTCCTTGCTTTTAGCTTGAGCAACTGTGAAAGGTTTGGTACTAACTTCCTTATAGGCTGCATTGAGTTCTGCAACAACACTGAGCCAAACAGCCTTTTTGAATCCATTTTCTCCACGTTCACCATTCTCAACATGTCTCAGAAGAGCTTCAACCAAGAACCTTTCACTATCTTCAATCCAGACACTGTTTCCCATTTTTGTATCATCTATTTCTCCTAACATTATCTGTTAGCTGATATAAAGTCAAGTATTATAGAGTACTAATAGTATGGGAATAAATAACTTGCCACAGGAAAAGGGCTGAATTAGCACTGTGACAATAGAGAGCTGCAAGCAGCAGACCAAAGAGTTGAATGAATCGAAGTGGAATGAGAGATGTGATTTGATATGTAGTTGGATGTGTGGTTTAATAGGTGGTGTTGTTGACTAGAAGATCTAGGAAGCAAACATTCAATTTTTATTACTTTTTTTTTTGCATTTGCCCTAATGTTTATTTTATGACAACTGTTTCAGGGTTACCTATTGTTGTAAATCGCTACTGAACACCTATATATTTTTTCAGCACTGAAATTTTTTATTAGCATAAATGCAATTTTCAACTTTTATTATGATATATTTTTATTAGTACATGCCGAACAGGGCCTAAAGAAATATTTTTTATACCAGGCAACCAATTCTATTCTTACTACTTATACCTTTGAATTTTACAATTTCTAACTGCTATGAGTTTAATTCAACAATATCCTTATACTTCACCCTGCTTACTTCTATTACCTGAGGAAGAACCTGAGAACTACAGAAGAATAGTACTTGGTATATTTGAAATGAGAGAAGAGAGATGATGAATGTATTTGGTAGCATGTATAACGTGTTCACGCCAAGGCACTAGTCACCTTGCTGGTACAATAGGAGGGAGCCGACAATCTACCAGAGATTGACGGTTCCTAAGCTCGCTAAGGGAGGCTTCGGTGGTGTAATAGGAAAATAAAGATAACGGTTCAACCGAGTATATTAAAATACTAACTGTCGAAGTCTGCCCTCTTCCTTAGTGGAAAGTGGCGGTCTTTTTAAGTACATATATTGGAGTACGATCATGAATTCTCACTCATGTTCTTCCTCAATCAATCCATAAAACTAACCAAGTATCAACCGATACTTAAAACAAAACATAAAACAAACTAAGTATCAACCAATACTTAAAACAAAACATAAAACAAACTAAGTATCAACCGATACTTAAAACAAAACATAAAACAAACTCACTATCAACCAATACTTAAAACAAAACATAAAACAAAACTAATAACCGAGTACCAGCTCCAGTTACAGTCTGTATAAAATCACTAGAATAGTGAGTCTCTCATAGTGAAGTTTATTTATTTATCTTAAATTGTCAAATTTGGACTTTTATTACATATAAGAATTAAATAAAAAATAGAAAAGAACAGATTATATTTTATAATGTTGTTGTACTTTAGGACATGGAGAGATCGTGATAAAAAAATATGACAATATTGGAGAAAAGAATTTTGGCCAAATTTGGTAAATCATAATCATAACCCATTATACACTATTGGGTATTTGGCATGCTGTGTTTACAAATTGTAATTTGAGGAAAACATAATTTGAGAGTTTAAATCTATGCTTGCAAATTACAAAAATATAATTTGCAAATCACAATCATATTTGCCAAACAGCCCCTTATCTTTGTTATGAATAGAACTGTTCCTGAAGGTGATATCTTACCCAATAATAGGGTACTAAAAATTGCCTCTTTAATGTATAGCCTGCAACTGCAAGATAGTACTTGCTAGTAGGAACATCAAATCCTCTCATGAGTCTGACATTCTATACTTTTCCATCATCTACAGAGCCCTCCCATCCAGCTAATACAAAGTAAAAATACATATCAAAAGCACATGCTACAATAACATTTTGAAATAAATTCCCCTTTCTATTATGGAAAGATGCAACTAAATTTGCAGCCCCATGTGTCTTGATATATGTCTTCTCAATAGTAGTAATTATATCCTTAAAGTTAGGACAGAAAATTAGATTTCTGCATATTTTGAAAGGTATTTGATTACTTAACAACCAGATAACTTCTAGATGTAAAATAATAAGAGCATTGAGGACTTTGTAGAAATATCTGTATTGACTTTTATTAATTACTGTACATTAAACTTTAAACATACTAGTACTAGGCAATAAACTTGAATGAAAAAAAAATTGAAAAAAAATGTTGTAAAAGGATAACTACCTGCTAACTGTATCTCCACCATATTAGAACCACTCTTAAATATCTCTACTTGATGCCCCTCTTTCTACTGTCCATAAAAAAGTTGTACCTTACTCCACTAGTTCAGGATATTTAGAATCTGTCGAGAGATTATCCTGCTGAAACCAGGTACAAAGATTAAGGAAGATAATACATTATTATTATTATTATTATTATTATATCTCATTATCTCACTTATGGAAGCATCCTCCAGCTCAGTTACAACTCTGGTCATTGAAAGAGATTTCCTATTTGGAAACAACTCAATATCAGAGAACTATCACCACTTTTGCAGTCATGAACAGCCTCTACTGGGAGGGTGTAGGCCATTAACTCTTCAACTCTGGGCTCTTCTCTGTCCTCCCTAATCTTCTTTGGTCAACCAGGCTAAGTTAATCCTCCTAGTATCCTCCTTCTCCCTCTAGGAGCCTATCCAATACTCCACCTCTTCTCTTGCCCTACCCTAACTAGGCTTGCTTAGCTCTGGTACAGTCAGCTTGAGGGAGGTGGGGTTTGGTCAGCCATTTGATAGTTAGCTTGGTTATTGGTAGGCAGGTTGTGGGCCTCCATGCCAATGACATGAAGGCTACCTGTTGTGATTCAGGCTATGTAGTTAGGTGCCATATCAGACTCCCTCGCCTCTTGGGCCCTCCTTCTCCTCACTACCCTTGAGTCTACTGGTACCATACTAGCCAAGTACTCACCTGCCCTCCTTACAAAACATTGGAGCAGCTCTTCTCCCTGTGTTCTTTCCAGCCCCTTCAGGCCACTTCACTTCATCCTCCTGGTCCTGTCCTTTAGTAGATAAACTCTTCAGGCTAACGTCCTCACTGTTGGGCTGACACTCCCTCTGTCTAGCCACATCGGTGGCCTCCTCCCCTGGCTCTAATTCTTCTGTGGGTCACACACCTTTGGGCCTGGCATACTTGTTACACTACTGCTGAGTATGTGGCCCCTTCCACGCGGTGCTTTCAGTAGTGCCTTTTCACTTACGGATTGGCGGATGCATGCACTATATTACTTCCTCCAAGTGGCTGGGCCTATGGGATTTTTCTTTTTATGTATGGCCCTAAGTTCTGTTGTTGTGGCCGTTGGAGGGTTGTTTTTTTCATGTTGTTTTGTCAGTTATCCTCTGCGATGTGAGGGATTATCTTGACCCTGAATGCAAGTACACCAGGCAAACCTTGTACCTAGCATGAGGAAGGATAGTGGAGACCTGGCCATAGGATAAGAGGTTACATACAACTTATTTGGTTTTCAGACTGTGTATTTATTTATTTACTGTTTATGCATTTGGAATTAAGACCTTTTGTATACTATATAGCAAGGTCCATGTATGCTTTTGAGTCATAATTATTAAACAAATGAATTAAAAAAAAATCTCACTTATGGAGCCAAAGGGTATGAAGCAGCACAATATCCATATGGGTACTCTCAAGTACCAGGACTTTGGATCTGTCTCTTACTACATAATAGTATTATCTTTTCATTGGCCACCCCAGCCAAAACACAAATAATAACTAGGAAATCCTCCACTCCACCTACAGCCTAACAAATACAGGAAACAAAGGTAATGAAACCTAAGCAGTCATATTTCTCCTATTAGTATCTGCCTGGTGTGCATGAAGGTAAGTGGGGCAATCCTTAAAATTTACCAGGTAATCGTTGCTACAGTTGAGGCACTTGATGGTAGTCTAGAGACTGGCTTTACTCCTGGTGGGGCAATCAGAATGTCTGCATATATGGAGATGGGCTCGGTGTTTCTGGAAAAAGATAGTGTAGTGGGATATTTTGGTGCATTGGGTAGAGTGGTGACTGAATTCCAAGTATCTGGAGTCCTAGGTGGTAGGATCAAAGAACAAGTGGCGTTGCACCTTGAACTTTCTGCCAAAGAGTGAGAGGCCTCTGCTGAGGGCTTTTTCTGTAGAAAGGGTACCAGCAATGGCAAGAACCATAGTGGAAGCTACTTTGTCCTAGCGTTAGACTTTTGTAGTAAGCCATCTGGAGGTGCGGGGGAGGTGGGTTTCAGGATTGAATACCTCAATCTTAGCTTGAAGAGTGGGGAAGGTAGAGCTGGTAGGGATACTGTGAATGATGATCTTTTATCAAACTTCATCTTTTCTGAGGCCAGTAGTAGCAGGAATGGTGGATCTGATTACTTCCTCAATAATAAAGCAGAGGTTCTTGAGGACAGTAGATGTAGGAGTATTCTCCTTAGTAATTAGGAGGATATAGTAGTTGAGCGTGAACTCAATAGTTGATATAAGTTGTTTCTTGATTGGTGTATTGACCGTGTCATGAATAGTTAGGTGATTGGTGTTGTCTGGTAGTACTATACCATCTCTCTCAATAACAATCATATGGTTTGTGTTTGGTAAAGAAGGGAGATAGATATTTTTTGCTTAGTAAAGTGGTAGGGGGTCTGACTCAGAGTACTTTGGCAGCTTTCTGGGCTCAGGTTTGTAGGTTAGTAGGTAGGGGGAGAGTGGATTGGTGTTAGACAACTGCTAGTAGTTATTGTAGGAGAAGTTGGGACTCAAGTCATATAACTTGGGAGGTGAGGGTATTGACTATACCTTACAAGTCTTTGGTGTCTTTGATATGGCACTGTTTAATAACGAGCATATGTTGTTCTATGTTCTGAAAGGTAGTCTTAAGATTGGTGTATTTCGTGATCATGGTATTGTGGTCCAAATGCAATGCTTCAACAAATGGACCTAAGTCTTTAGGAGAAAGATCAGCATTGTCCTCTTCCTCTGCAGGTGGCTGGGAGGGTTGCACAGTGTCAATAGGGGAAGGATTCCCCTCTTCCATCTGTGTACCATCAGGGGATGTAGATTGTGTAGAGATGTAGGCTTGGAAACAGGGAGTAAGAGGGTTTGCAGCCCCCTTACCTCTGCTCCTGCATCTAGAAGATATCAGAGGTGAAGGAATAGGACCTCAGTTGATAAGAGGTGATGGAGCACAAAGGATAGAGGATGATTTATGGATAAAAAGTCTGTCAAAAGAGTTGGGAAAGCAGTGAGAATTGGTTGTGGACCAATGAGGTGGTGGCTCAGCCAAAAATTTGGTGTGGTTTTTTCTTTCACTGTGGTTGTAACAGCAACGCGGTCTGAAGATAATACATGGCATGCAGAGTGCATTTTGAATTCGGTTGGGATGAGTTTTAGGTAAAATCAACTTATCAACATATATGCCTTACCAGATAAAGCTGATATATAACCGGGCTTGCTTAATCGTATGTCCAAAGCTGCATTTGTGACATTCTGACCAATATGTAATAATAGATTGGGGGTTAAAAGTAGGCAATAGGATGAAGGATTTTTGCTGGGACAATTGATCAGTAGAGTTAGTTGCTTATAGCATTGTTCAGCCTGTGTACAAGTTCAAAAATTCTTCTTCAACCTCTTTTTTTCATATGCTACTTCTGAGTGTAAAATGGAGTTTTTCAAAATTACCAATTTAGGTCACCGAACACAGTTCTTATTCTTGATATGTCATTTTTGGCAAAAATGGCATCTTGTCCTCGGAAATCATGATATCTGGTTGCAACCGAACAGGCCCTAATCTCGTCGCATACATACCCGATTACCCTTCTCTCCCTCCTCTTCATGTCTTGGCAAATTTCCTTATCCGTCTAACTCTCTCGTTGCTGAATAAGCTCTTCATCCACGTTTGTCCCACCACTTTCGCCTGGAGCTCCCCATTCCCGCTACTACGAGCCTTCCCCTCAACTCTCCCCGCTGTCATACCATCATACCTGATTACCGGTACTCAAAGAACATCCCCCATCATCATATCTAGCACTCTACTCCCGCGATGTCTACCTCTGCCCGCCGTCGTCTAATGAGGGATTTCAAGGTATTCCCTCCATTTCTTTCGACCAAACATGGAAGCTCGAGTCAAGGCCTGATTGATGCTAACGAATCTACTCCCAGAGAATGCAAACAGACCCACCGGCTGGCGTCAGTGCATCCCCCATTAGCGATAATGTCATGACCTGGTTAGTTTTCCCACCCCACTTCGCCTTCCCCCCTTCGCGCTTCAAATCTTACAAAACTCTTTGCGCCCTTCTCCCTCACCAACACCCACAGATACTCATCCTGCTCATAGGAATGCCGTTATAATTGGTCCTGTTGATACCCCGTTTGAGGATGGCACTTTCCGCCTCGTCATGCATTTTGAGGAACAGTACCCGAACAAGCCTCCATCCGTCAAATTCATCAGTCAAATGTTCCACCCAAATGTCTATGCCACAGGCGAACTTTGTTTGGACATCCTGCAAAACAGATGGAGTCCAACCTACGACGTTGCCGCTATCCTGACTAGTATTCAAAGGTCAGTTCCCCTGTTCCATTTTCTGAAAATCCCCGGCTGCGCCCACTCCCATCTTTGTCATCCTAGGCATCCAACTTCTATTGCTCAATCAGCGCGCGCTCTAACTTACCCCTATCTAGTCTTCTCAACGACCCCAACACCTCCAGCCCAGCCAACGTCGAGGCTTCGAACCTCTATAAGGATAACAAGAGGGAATACGTGAAGAGGGTTCGTGAGACGGTGGAGAAGAGCTGGGAGGGGTGTTGATACACATTGTAAGCTGGGTGTTGCTAGCCATGTTGGCGTTGAGTTTTTTCTTTTTTCTTTTCCCGTTTTTGCTGTCAGCGCCATGGTAAGTTCAAATGTCATGGAAAACGTGAGACGGGGCTACCGGGGGCACGACTCTTTCTTACTTTAATTCCCATACCATTAGCTCTCATTATCCCGCCTAGTTTTCGGCTTTTGTTTTGTCGTCGGCCTCATTCACTTTCTAGGGGGTTGTCTTTTCTTGATATTTAATCCCGGGTCTTCCTTGATCCACTGTTTCCTAATAAATTCCTCCGTAGTGAAACGTCCTGGTTTACTTTGCTAGCCTTGCTTTTTGTTTGTATGATACCCAAGTGAATCATTCACACTAGGCTGACTGGACACAATTGTAACATATAGTGTTACAATTACTAAGTTCGTCCTCTTGCTTTTGCTTACCGCACCGGCATATTTGTAGCCCCTTGACACTGCTTTCCCAAATGCTGGAGCGATCCGTTCTGCGAACCAATCCCTTCACGAAAATCCTATATCTTAGTTTCCCCCCAGTGGGCTCGTAGTAGATGTGTAACTGCCTACTTTAGCCGTTGTAGAGGCGCTTGCATCCAAAGCCAGAAATCATTTTTGCTATTTCTCCGATCACTACTGTAAGTCACCCCTCGATCCCCTCCCCACTATGTCAAGCCCAAATTTCTTCATTTAGTCGTTCTACCGAGCAACATTTTTGCAAACCCTAGGAGGTGAGGAAGCGGGGAGAAACCATTACCCCAAATAGGAATATAGGACCTAAAAGGGCAACCCCAAGCCAGCGTTTCTTCAAACGTGCACCACCAACCAATCGTGCAAGAAGAGGAGCGCACAAGAAATCCGTCAACAAGCCTGAACAACAACCGTTAGCCTGCCCCTGTCTAACGCCCCTCTCACCAACGCGCGGCCAGATCCAAACAAGCCTTTTAGAAAACACAGGATCCCAAGGAAGGTTCTCTCACTCTTTTCACAACCTCCTCCCCGTTCTAGTTGACCTCATCCCGTGTTAGTCCGGAGGTACCCCCTACGAGCGAGGTAGAAACCGATTCGAGGAGGCTATCTCCTTGCTTTCAAACAAATTTATTTTAAGCAAATATGGCGTATGGTAATCCCTTCTAATCCTCGAGGCTCTAGTTGCTTATCTACTCACAGGAGCGGTGGTACGGGGAGCTACAACACCATCAAGGGTAGACTTGGCAATTCCTTGTTTAGACCCGGAAGACTTTTATTGACTCAAGTAATTCATCAGTGGTCGCTCGATTCCGTCCGCAGAACTCAACCGAGATCAGGGAGGGTGGTGAGCCAATCGTGTCGTTTCCTTCCGAGGACACATGCGAGCTCACGGTACGGTTGAGGAATACCTTGTTACAGCGGTTCGATAGCTTACATCTCTTATAGAGCAAAGAGGCCGCCGGGACTTTTACCTTTGATCGGGTGTTTGACATGGGCTCCAAACAAGCCGATGTTTTTGACTTTTCCATCAGATCTACGGTCGACGATATTCTCAATGGTTACAACGGCACGGTCTTCGCTTATGGTCAGACGGGTGCGGGAAAGTCTTACACCATGATGGGCGCAGATATTGACAATGAATCCTCCAAGGGCATCATCCCGAGAATTGTGGAGCAAATTTTCGCCTCGATCCTAGCTTCCCCTGGTAACATTGAATACACTGTTAGGGTCTCATATATGGAGATTTATATGGAACGGATCCGAGATTTGCTTAATCCCGCCAATGACAATCTGCCTGTGCATGAAGAGAAGAGTCGAGGTGTCTATGTTAAAGGCTTATTGGAGATCTATGTGTCAAGTGTTCAGGAGGTCTACGAGGTTATGAGGAGGGGTGGCAGTGCTCGTGCTGTCGCCGCGACCAATATGAACCAAGAGTCTTCACGTTCACACTCCATATTCGTCATCCAGATCAACCAGAAAAATGTCGAGACAGGGTCACAAAAAGCTGGCTATTTGTACTTGGTCGATCTGGCCGGTTCTGAAAAGGTCGGGAAGACTGGTGCATCCGGCCAAACTCTTGAGGAGGCTAAGAAAATCAACAAGTCGCTTTCAGCTCTCGGAATGGTCATCAATGCCTTGACAGATGGAAAATCTACACATGTTCCTTACCGAGATTCAAAACTCACTCGTATTCTCCAAGAGTCTTTGGGAGGTAATTCTCGGACAAGCCTCATCATCAATTGCTCCCCCTCATCGTACAACGATGATGAGACACTCTCGACTCTCCGGTTTGGTATGCGCGCGAAGTCTATCAAAAACAAGGCAAAAATCAACGCAGAATTATCCCCGGCCGAACTCAAGTCCTTGCTCGTCAAGGCCCAAAACCAAAACCTTACCTATGCCGATTATATTGCTTCGTTGGAGGGGGAGGTTACAATATGGCGTAATGGTGATCAGGTTCCGAAGGAGAAGTGGGTGTCCCCAATTAAGATTGAAATGCCTAAGGTAGATGCTAGAACCCGTCGGGCGGATACACCGTCCAAGCTGGCAGCCATCGAGGCTGTGCAGAGCCCATCTCGCCCGGAAAGCCGTGTTGAAGTGAGATCATCAACACCAGTTGTCCTAGAAAAGGACGAGAAGGATGAATTCCTCAGGAGAGAGAATGAATTGCAAGATCAACTTGCGGATAAGGAGTCCGCATTGGCAACGTCTGAGAAATCTATAGCTGATCTAAAAGAAGAGCTTGCATTTTTGAAGGAGCACGACACCAAAACAGGCAAGGATAATGAGAAGCTCTCAAGCGAGGTGAATGAGATGAAGCTGCAGCTCGAGAAAGTCTCGTTTGAGAGCAAGGAAGCCCAGATTACCATGGATGGGCTCAAAGAGGCGAACACTGAGCTTACCTCGGAGCTAGACGAAATTAAGCAGCACCTTCTTGACGTCAAGATGTCAACTAAAGAGACATCAACCTTACTCAATGAAAAGGAGAAGAAAAAGGCGGAAAAGATGGCTAAGATGATGGCTGGTTTCGATCTAGGTGGTGAGGTCTTCTCGGATAATGAGCGGATGATTAGGGAGGTCATACATCAATTAGATGCAATCCAGGACAACTCTGCCTCCGGCCAAGACATCACATCGGATGATATCAGAGGCCTCCGTGCTAGACTTGTAGAAACCCAAGGTATTATACGCCAGGCGGAACTCTCACTCAACTCGCGCTCTGAGGAACAAGATTTGGCCCAGAAACGACGAGAAGAGCTCGAAGCAAGACTGTTGGATCTGGAGCAAGAGTTTGAGGAACTACTAGAGAGGAATCTTTCTGATGAGGATATTGCGGAGGTTAAGGGCCGGCTTGAGCAGGCGTACTTCAGCAAACAAGATGTTGAAGTCCAAATGCTGCAAGAATTGAAGAAGGAGCTCTCCAAGAAGAGTGACGAGAACGAGAAGTTGAAGGTTTCCGTGGATGAGTTGCAACGAAGGATTAGAGTTGGTGCTGCCACAAATGGCGCCGCCGGTGCTCTCCCCGGTGGAAAGACTGTTGCCCAACAGATTGCCGAATTTGACGCAATGAAGAAGTCTCTCATGCGTGACTTGCAGAATCGCTGTGAGCGGGTAAGCTTCATACGTTTCCTCCTGCAGTATCGAGCACTAATCACCGCAGGTTGTCGAGCTCGAAATCAGCCTAGACGAGACGCGGGAACAATACAACAACGTTCTCCGATCTTCAAATAACCGGGCGCAGCAGAAAAAGATGGCCTTCCTCGAACGAAACCTCGAGCAGCTAACCCACGTTCAACGACAGCTAGTTGAACAGAATAGCACGCTAAAGAAGGAAGTTGCTATCGCCGAACGCAAGCTTAATGCCAGAAATGAGCGGATACAGAGCTTGGAAAGCCTACTCCAAGAGTCCCAAGAGAAACTAACTGCCGCCAACCATAGGTGTGTGCTCCTTAGAGTTAGAGTCCACAATTTTGCAAGATAAACACTAACCTTACATTCACGACACAGGTTCGAGTCACAGCTTACCGCTGTGAAGGAGCGGTTAGAAGCTGCCAAGGTGGGTACCCGAGGGATTGGAGGAACAAACTTGAGCTTTCAGGGATCTCGCATTGCGAAGCCCCTCCGTGGTGGTGGGGGTGCATCTAGCGACGTCAACGGAGCACCAGTGCCACTTTCCAGTGTCCAGGGATCTGCAGCTCATCAAGAAGCCCAGCATCCAAAGCGCTCTTCCTGGTTCTTTGACCGAAAATAGAGACGGGGACAGTAGAGTGTCCGGGGTGTTGTGAGTACACATCGTCAAATGGATAACTCGCGCGGCAAGCACCATTGATACCTAGTGGATCACTAGTCGAGACGAAAAAATCCCTTATTATTTTGAATAATAAAGTCGAAATGCCTCCCTTATGTCCATTATGTTCTCACGCTATGACGCCTTTCCTTTCTCCTCTTGTCCCCCTGGTGGGGGATTTGGCTTGGACTTGGGGGTGGGGTGTAGGGAAAGGGGGATCTGGTCATTTCACGAAATGGGTTCTTTAGGACTAGAGTAGATTCCTTGTTGGCTTACAGTTTTATTAACGTTGCTATTATTTTTATCCCATTTGTTATTTTATTTTCTCCCATATTCCTCTACTTCTATTCTGTTTCTCCGCTCACGCTCCCACCTTTTCTGCTAGATAGTGAAAATACTAGCGTATCTGTTTCTGTGTGTGCTCACATGAACTAGACCCGCTTCAATATCCTATACCATGATAGTCACACCGTTCAATCAAATGTTATCCAACCCACGACAGCACGTGACAATGTTTCAAGTATTTGTAAGGTGAGTTGACGGTAACTGCTGTCCGTCGGCCTGGGGTCCCACAGCTTTATTTAAAAATTGGGGGAGGTCATTATACATACAAGGTATAGTGAAGATTTATGGTAAAAGAATAGGACATGAACCATGCAGTACGGTACAAGCTTCTTCCCTCCTATTTTCCTCCCAAGTAGTTTTTTACTTTTCTCAATATCACTACATAAAACATCTATACATTTTCACATAATGTGATAGGTTAGGTTATACAATGACTGTATCCACCCCCATCCACCTACCCATGCCATGATTTCACATAAGGATGAAATGGATACTATAGATGTCACTAGGTCCAACTCCCCTGGTACCCCCACCCCAGATGGAGGCCCAAAAGGGGGGCCAAGCAACTGAACAGTTGGAAACAGTTGTGACCAAGATACTACTAACTGAGTAAAACTTTTCAAAGAAAAAAACTATTCCTCCTAATGGAAACTGTGCCCTAGCTTGCAGGTAAGGACATCTCCATAGCAGATTTGACTATGCTGACTATGATCTTAAGCCTTGCAAGCCAGGTGAAGGTACTTACTGTAACTACACAGAAACTGATGAGGCGGGTACAGGACTAAAAGTATAAGCTAAGCAGAGGTACTAGACTCCAAGGGAAGCAGACAACCTTAAAATATCAAGACCTGTCTGAGAAGTTCTATACTAAGATAGTGGCCATCCCTGTTCAAATATGTATGGTATGATACAATCTTAATAACTGTGTATGAAAATATGACATAGTACAAAGAGTATAGTATGGGCATGCTAAGTGAGAAGGAATTTTGTATGAAGCTAGATTGGTAGAAGTTCTTGTCCTTAATTCTTCTAAGTGAGGTCAATGGTAACTCCTATATATACAGGAGTGCATCTGTTATATAATAAAGAGAGACAATAGGAAAAACAAAAGTACAAACATAAGTGTAAAAATGTTTAACTCTGAGAATCTATCAACAAAATCCTATAAAAGATGTGTAATTCTAAGGTACTGTGAGGAAATTATTAGGGCATAATTGTAATGCAAATAACTAATAAATGTATATAAGAGATATATAAAATATAAGAAACAATCCCAAATACATGATTAGAAAATACATGTAAAATGCCCAATTATATTATAAAATATTAAATGCAATATGCATAATACGTAGTCTAGCTATAGTAATGTTGGTGGTCTTATAGCTGATCAGAAATCATACCCAGTGGAGAAATATATGATATTATCAATGAGAATTTACATATGAAACAAATTAGAAATGTACAACAATTCCACTACCAGAGCAGACCTCTAAGAAGAAGAAAAGAGAAGGTAACAATAAGCTGACATCTACAAAGTTACTACTATTGAAGAATGTATACAGGGAACAGAACCTAAATACCTGTACTAAAAGCTCCTCTAAGTACAAGACTTAGAAGTTGAGGTAAAAAAGACCACGACAGTTGCAGAACAAAAGTATTTTGTAACCAGAACATCAGCAAAACTCTAAAGAGAGCCAGCAAAGAGTGAGGCTTAAGTCTTAATAATAATAGCAGACATTCTAATAAAATGTAATTGAATTACATCTACTAACCTACAAGTTTCATCAAATAGGTAGTATACTATAACCATGATCACCACCCTTACTGAGAGTAACTTTAGCTATATGTTAAGAATCCATCCTAGCAGAGGGGGGGGGGTACGACAGGTAACAATTCTTACTTAGTGACACGGTAATAGTTCTTACACCATTGCCTATACGATGTCGATAGTCAAGTCCTTTGACTTCTATCTAATCGTGCCTATTTCTCTGAACTTCTTAAGTCTTTGCTTAAGACTTATTCTTTTATTATAGCAGGAAAGATAGTTTCTGGATTCTTAAAGTAGAGTAGAGAGTATAAAGGTATTATATTATAAAATAATAGGTATAGAAAATAAACTAGAAGAATGTGTGAAGAGCTCATACTCAGAGTCTTAGGAACCCTTTATATAGTCGCTCTCCATCCAGCATGACTCATACCTCTCATCAGGTAAACCTTGTGACTCATAACTCCCTCAGCTGAGTCCGATGAGTTGCTGTACAACATACCTAAAACCAATCAAAACTCAATAATCAAGTCAGGTACTCAACTTGGGTCACCTCAGTGAAACCCATGACTCATAATTTAAGTCATGTACAAAAATAATAACATCGTGTGACTCACAATTATGAGTTATGAACAGGTAAACATAATAACCTATAGCCCACTAGTGTACGGTATATGAGATCCAACATACCTATAATAGCTCAGAATCCCAAGCTATGTAAAATTTGCCTTGCTTAGTCACAGTTTGTAACACTATAATAGAAAGTATATAATGAAGATAGTAGAGGTATTTAACTTGGTTATTTTAAAAGAAAAGCTAAAGTTCCTAGCATTTGGATAGGTACTAACAGATATTAGTATCTTGACTCACAGTATTTCTTTCAATATCATTCTCAACAGTAATGCAGAATTAGATACTGAGAAAAAGAGAAGTTCTAAAATTATATACAAAATAGATACTACAAGTATCAGATTCCTTTCAACAGATACATGAGAGTGGAAGACTAAGACGGTAACCTTCTTTATAGGATGTATTCTAGAAGCCAATGTTGAAAAGATTATACTCCCAGTTCTGTTTTGGGATCAATGGAAGTATACTAATATCATGTAGCATGTAATGCCTACAACTTAGTATACCAGGTACTAGAAGTTCAGCTATTCTAAGATAGATTACTAGGAATTGGTTGATATATGTTCGATTTGTGCAAAAACCAATACTGAGCAAGACTATAACTATTACTAAACAAACTAGTATTCATTGCTGGGCAGCACAAAACAGGTTTCTATAAGTTCTCTCCACTGTATTATGGTTATGAGGTACTAGCAAACTCCCTTCTCCCAACCCTACTTCCTATACAGAGACTACCAGTTGACTCCAATTGGGCTTCCAGTTATATAATTTGGTAAGAGCTGTAGTGTATTCCTATATAGAAGGTAACTAGTGTAGAAAGGGCCTAACTGGACTAGGAGAAGAATGGAGGAGAAAATAGGTCCTGCTCCTAGCCAAATACTAGAATGGGCAGGAGCAAGAAACAAGAATAGGTACTAGCAGTTTTTGGGAATCCAGAGGCCCTGTAACAAACTTCAGAACAAACTATCATGGCTATAAAAGATCAATAGTTAGTTGCTATGAGATGACCTATGTCACAAACTGTGACTAAGCAAGGCACATTTTACATAGCTTGAGATTCTGAGCTATAGGTCTGTAGGATCTCACATGACGCATACTAGTATGCTATAGGTTATTATGATTACCTGCTCGTAACTCACAATTATAAGTCACAAGATGTAATGATTTTTGCATATGACTTAAATTATGAGTCATGGGTTTCACTGAGGTGATGTGAGTTGCGCACCTGCCTTGACTATTGAGTTTTGATTGGTTTTAGGTATGTTGTACAGTAACTCATAGCAGTCAGCTGAGGGATATCATATGACTCATAGTTATGAGTTACAATGTTCGCGTAACAAGAGGTATGAGTCATGCTAGGTGAAGAGTGAGTATATAAAGAATCACTAGCACTCTGAGTATGAGCTCTTCACATGTTCTTCTAGTTTATTTCCTCACCTATACCTTTGATCCAAGATGGTATTGTGTATACTGTAGATATCCCCTACTGGCCATTCCATCCTACTTCAATCTTCATCCATTGATTATTTCTTTGTCTCTTGACACTTTTATCTTTCTGCCTGACTTGGGTTAAGTTGGTGTATTAGTCTGACCTCTAAAGATAGATTGGGAGAGATATCTGTGGCCTGGCCTGGTAATCCCTTGCACATTTGAGTCGGTAAGACATGTTGTCTCCTGCCCCTCCCTCCTCTAAGACCTCATCCCCTGTTTGTCCTGGGCCTTCCTCTTTGTTTTATGAGGATGATTCTACCCCTGGTTCTTTGGGTGTGACTGGTGCAGTCATCCCACACCCTTCTGGACCCAGGGATGGCCGTGGCCTAGTCCAAGTTACAAAAAGATCGTTCATGGCGCCTGGTGGCAACTATGAGTTTGTTATTATTTTGCTTGTGTTTGGTTGCAACAACGCCATAAAATGAGAGTTTGATGAGAAGGTCTGAGTAATGATTGTGGCTCTCCCATGCCTGAGACTATGATTGAGTTGGAAGCAGTGGTGAGTGGGTTTATATCTGGTGCTAGTTGTTTTGGCCGATGTGGACTAGATCGTGATTCCACAATGTGCCTTTTTTTTTTCTTTTTTTTCTTCATTATCTCGCATATGGAGTCAGAGGCTATGAAGAGGCACTACATACATCAGGGTACTTTCAAGTACCAGGGGTATGGATATGTCTCTTAGTACATGATATTGTGTTCTTTTCGTTGGGCACCCTGGTCAAAGCTCAAACAACAAAATAAAGTCCTCCTTGTTGCCTAAAGCTTAACAAATAAAGAAAATACAAAGTAATAATACTTAAACAGCCCTGGTCCTCCTATGAGTTACTGCCTGGTATGCACATAGGTAGGTAGGACAATCCTTGGAGGTAGCCAGGTGATTGTTGACACAGTTGAGGCAGAGGATCAAGGTGTGAAGGCATGGTTCACCCTTATTATTATTATTATTATTATATCTCATCATCTCGCATATGGAGCAAAAGGCGATGAAGTGGCACTACATACATCAGGGTACTCTCAAGTACTAGGGCTATGGATCCGTCTCTTACTACATGATAGTGTCATCTTTTCGTTGGACACCGTGGCCAAAGCGCAAACAACAAAATAATGTCCTCCTCTCCACCTGAAGCCTAACAAATATAAAAAGTGAAAAGCAATTAAACACAAATAGTCTTCTTCCTCCTATCAGTTGCTGCCTTGTATACATGTAGGTAGGTGGGACACTCCTTAGAGGTAGCCAGGTGATCATTGCGACAGTTGAGGTAGTGGATTGTTGTATGAAGACATGGTTTGCCCTTGGTAGGGCACGCTGATCTTCCACAAGTGTGGAGGTAGGCTGGGTATTCCTGAGAACAGATCACGGAGTAGGGGGTTTTGGTGCATTGGGTTGGGTGGTATCCAAACTCCAAGCATCTGGAGCGTTGAGTGTCAGGACTGAAGGTAAGATAGGATTGCACCTTAAACTTCCTGCCAGAAAGTAAGAGGCCTCTGCTGAGGGCTTTATCTGTGGAGTGTTTGCCAGCAACTGTGAGAACCATAGCTGATGCAGCTTTGTTCTGGCGTTGGGCTTCAGTGGTGAGCCATATAGGAGGGTGTGGGAGGTGGGTGCCAGGGTTGAATGCTTTAATCTCTGCCTGGACTGTGGAGAAGGGAATGATGGTAGGAATGCCATGAATGATGACCTTATGCCAGACTCCATCTCTTCTGAGGCCGGAGGCGGCAGGAATGGTAGCTCTGATAGCTTCCTGAATAACAAAGCGATACTTCGTGAGGACAGTGGAAGCAAGCATGTTATCATTAGTGACGAGAAGGACATGCTGGTTAGGCGTGAATTCAATAGTAGAGATAAGGTGTTTTTTGATAGCTGTGTTGACAGCATTGCAAATGAGGAGGTGGTTGGTATCATCTGGGAGGGCTGTGCCATCTCTTTTAATGATAATGGTATGGTCGAGTTTGGTCAAAACTTCAGCTGGTGAAGTCTTGTTTGGTGTAGTAGTAGGGGGACGGACTGGGAGAGATTTGGCTGTTCTCTGGGCCCAGGTTTGTTGTAGTGGGAGGTTTGGCTGGGTGGAGGGTGGAGGAGTAGGGGAGGAAGCTTGTTGTTGAAGCTGTTGTTGAAGGGCTGAAATTTGTTGATTTAACTCATGGATTTGTGCTTTCAAGACAGCAGTATCACTGATGTGTCTTTGCTAGACAGCCCCAAGATGGTTGATAAGTGATTGGAAGGTGTCCTCAAGGTAGTTGGCTCAGAGGCTGGTGTAGAGGGGGGTGCCTCTGTCAGGATTGCTTGGTTCCCATAGGAACCATTGAGCAGAGCCAGGTATGGGTTGGTTTAGAGTAGTAGGAGGCTAGACCGTGTCCACAGGAGAAGGAACCTGTTTTTCTATATGGGTGTCTCCATACAAGTGTTGAGGTGGGGTATTCTGGTGGGGTTGGAATAGGTATGCCAGGGGGTTGGCAGCACCCCTGCCTCAGCCTCTAGCCCATGGAGGCATCAGAGCTGATGGGAGAAGAACTTAGTTGATGAAAGGTGATGGCAAACAAATAATAGAGGATGATTTGTTGATGAAAAGTCTGTAGAATGGGTGGGGAAGTGTGAAGATTTAGTAACTGACGAATGAGGTGGGGCTTGGCGAAAAACCTGGTGTGGTTTTTTCATTCACTGTTGTTGTAATGGCAACGGCATCTGATGGTTTCCTCTTGGTAGGACAGTGTGACCTTCCGCAAGTATGGAGATGGGCTGGGTGTTCCTGAGAACATATTGCGCAGTGTGTGGTTTTGTGGCATTGGGTTGGGTGGTGGCCAAACTCCAAGCATCTGAAGCATTGAGTGTCAGGACCAAAGGTGAGGTAATGTTGCACCTTAAACTTCCTGCCAAAGAGGGAGAGGCCTCCGCTGAGGACTTTGTCAACGGGGGCTTTGCTGGCAATCACGGAACCATAGCGGATGCAGCTGTGTTCTGGTGTTGGGCCTCTGTGGTGACCCATCTAGGAGGGGAGGGCAGGTGGGTACCAGGGTTGGAATCTTCAATTTCTGCCTGGACTGTGGGGAAGGTAGTGGTAGTTGGGATGCTGTGAATAATGATCATGTGCCAGACTTCATTCCACAACTGGCCTGTTTATGATGCCTCATTCTGACCAAGGGTCTTTGTTTGCCCCATCCCACCATACCTCAGCTCTCAGTCTCTCTCTAGCAGTTGTATTTTAATCCTCAGCTCCCCCACCTGCCAGTACTCCTGTTGTGAGTAGAGTGGTTAGCTGGGCTTCTAATCCTCCTTGGACAACTTTCAGCTCAGTTGTGAACACACCTTTTGGCCCGCTACCAGGTGCATCCAAGAACTCCTCCCTGCCCTCCTACTTTGATGCTCTACCTACCAGGGAACGGCTGTTGTATGCTGGTAAATTCCAGCTCGATTGCCAATCAGACAGTAGTTATATGCGCACACCTCCCCCTACCCAGAGCAAGTGTACTACACACTCCCCTTCTCCCATGCCTGTCCAGTCTAGTGGCAGCTCTGGCTCCATCCATACCCTGACTAAGGGTGTCCCTACAATGGACTAGAATAAGAGGATGGTGGTTCTGACTAATGCTATGGTGGACTAACACTGACAAAGGTTGGCTGTACCACATACTGTGGCTGAGCCTATAAACTTAACCATGGATACTACCACAGATGGTAGTTTCCCCCGCCCCTCCTGACAGCTAACATTATTTCCTCTACAGAGATTATTGCCATGAATAAGACCATGGGTCAGGATGGACAATGTGAGTTAGAGAGCAATGGCCTTGGAGACAGCAAGTATACTGACTTGGACCTTCCCACCTGCCCTATGCGATCAACCATGCCAGTACCACTTCCCGCTACTAGGGAACCGACTGCTGATACTAAGGTGGTTGAAGCAAATTCCATCCTCTTGTGACTCCAGGAGGAGCTCTATGAAGCCCCAAGTCTCTCCGCTTCTGTGGTGTCTACTGACATGATGCTGTCACAATTAGATGAGGTTATGATAGACGATGCGATTCCATTATTATTATGATTATTATATGTCATTACGCTTATGGAGCCATGTGGCTATAAAGTGGCAACTACCATACATAGGGCACTACCTGGTGCCGTATCTGTGATTCCATCTCTTACTACATGATTGTTGCTACTGTTCTGTGGGCAAGTCATAAGCCAAACAACATGAAGAAAGGACTGCATTGCCGTTACAACCACAGCGAAAGAAAAAACCACAACAAATTTTTCGCCGAGCTTCCACCTCATTGGCCAATAACCAATTCTCACTGCTTCCCCCACCCCTTTTACAGACTTTTCATCAACAAATGATTCTTTATTATTTGTTTTCCATCACCTCTATCAACTGAGTTGCATTCCTGATGCCTCTGATACCTCCCAAAGGCAAAGGCAGAGGGAGGGAGTCTGCAAATCCTCTTGCACCACCTTTCAACCCCACCCCAGACCCACCATCACCCTCCTCGCCTGCAGACTACCAGATGGAAGAAGATCCTCCTTCTCCAGTGGACACAGTCCAGCCCCCGGCCTTGCCTCTCCAGCCTACACCTGCTCCTGGCTCTACCCAGTGGTCACCATGGGGCCCTGAGGAACAGCACAGAGACTGCCGCTTTACCGTCAATGAGAGGGTTCTACATCTCGAGAACTCCTTCCAGGTCCTTATCGCTCACGTGGAGGTTGTCCAAAAGCGTCATATCCAAGATACTGTCAGCTTGAAGGATCAAATCTCCCAGCTCACCACCCAAGTTTCACAACTTCAACAACAGCTAGTACAGCAAACACCCACTACCACCACTACCATGGCCCCACCACAACCACCCCCCCAACAACAAACCTGGGCCCAGAGGGTCACCAAACCTCTCCCAACCCGCCCCCTGACCACTCCACCAAGCAGAAGAGCTGAATCTTCTGTTTTGACCAAACGCGACGGTACTATTGTCATTGAGAGAGATGGCACTGCCCTCCCAGATGATACCAATCACCTCCACATCCCTGATGCTGTTAATACAGCTATCAAGAAGCAACTTATCTCCACCATTGAGTTCACACCTAACCACCATGTCCTCCTCATTACGAAGGATAACACTCCTGCCTCCACTGTCCTCAAGCACCACTGCTTGGTTATTGAGGAAGCTATCCGAGCTACCATTCCTGCCGCCTGTGGCCTCAGAAAAGATGAAGTCTGGCACAACGTCATCATTCACAGCATCCCCACTACTACCACCTTTTCCACAGTCCAGGCAGAGATTGAAGCCTTCAACCCGGGCACCCACCTCCCCCACCCTCCTAGATGGCTCACCACTGAAGCCCAACGCCAGAACAAAGCTGCATCAGCTATGGTGCTCACAATTGCTGGCAAAGACCCTACAGACAAAGCCCTCAGCAGAGGCCTCTCACTCTTTAGCAGGAAGGTTAAGGTGCAACGCGACCTTACCTTTGGTCCAGACACACAATGCTCTAGATGCTTGGAATTCGGTCACCACCCCACCTAATGCAACAAAACCCCCCACTATGTGATATGTTCTCAGGAACACCCAGCTCACCTCCACACTTGCGGAAGGTCAGACTGCCCTACCAAGGGCCAATCATGCCTTCACACCACAATCCTCTGTCTCAACTGTGACAACAATCACCTTACGACCTCTAAGGATTGTCCTACCTACCTACGCGCACACCAGGCAGCAACTGATAGGAGGAGCAGGGCTGTTTAGGTTTCATTACTTTGTATTTCCTTTACTTGTTAGGCTTTAGGCGGGGTGGAGGATTTATTTTGTTGTTTGGGCTTTGCCCGGGGTGCCCAGCAAAAAGATGACACTATCATGTAGTAAGAGACGGATCCATAGCCCAGGTACTTGAGAGTGCCCAGATGTAGGTTGTGCCGCTTCATACTCTTTGGCTCCATAAGCAAGATAATGAGATATAATAATAATAATAATAATTACATCAACAAATCCTCCTCCTCGCCTAAAACCTAACTATTACAAGAAACACATGTAAAGAAACCTAAGCAGTCCTGTTCCTCCTCTCAGTAGGTGCCTGGTATTCATGAAGGTAGATGGGTGTAACGGGGGCTCCCTCAGGTAGATGGCTCCTCTGGATGCAACCGCACCAAACTTCGAATCTCTCGAACACAGCTCTTGCAAAAGTGTAAAGAATAAAAGTAAACGGTAAAACTTAATATCGTTAAGCTCAGGCTTATCTCAATTGAAGTCTCTCGCGAGGATGTTGATTGTGTTGGGGTAGGAGAGTTCTCGTATAATCTTTAAGTAGTCAGACTTATACCAAAAACTCCCCCATCAGGTTACCCGGACCAATATGAGTATGCCCTTCTCCGTAAGGGTTGCCTCGGCACCATTTCCATGTCCCCGAAGGGCCATAGGTGTCAGTGCACTCTAGCAGAAATTTCCTATATGCACATCAGTTCCTGCAAGGTGTTTACCAATACAGCTGCCGGAGTGAAAACTTCTGCACATCGGCGTCTCGTCAGTGGCTAACTGTCGAGACCCTTAGGAAAGCTAACTAAATGACTCTCTTCCCATATGCTATAACATATGCAAGCCCTCGTAGACATCAGCTGTCTTCCGGCTAAGTTCTATCTTTCTTGATTGCGAACTGAGGGGGTCTACGACGCTCCCGCAGAGAGCTGTGTCGGTGGCGGGACCCATAGGCGCTACCCATGGCACCTTACCCCCGACACACCACTCACCATAATAAGTATCATGCTATTAGAGTCTTCAAACAACCCGCAAAGAGCCTAAGGCAAAGGGGCGCGTGTAGGCTTGATTGGCGTAAAACCTTCCCAGGTGTCTCCGGCACTACTAGGGACTACTCTGGGGACCCTTCCAAACAGCTCACGCTAACTCCGTCTGTTTTGGTCCGTTTTACTCCGTTCTTTTTGGAGAACGTAGTTGACCTTCTCACCTTGGCCCGCTTATATATCCTGTGAACAGCGTCCGGTCGGACTGAGGGCGGCGACGCATACACTGGTATGGATAAGTCTTCATAGATTCCATTTAACTAGCATAACGGCAACACCACCCATTTTAGCCCATGACGCCCGGGGCGAACCCTGGGGCCGCAGGTACCTGTTAGGAATAATTCTACCAAATTACAGCTTGTTCGGAGCACTATAGCTCCTTCCGTAGTCTTCTGATCAAAGTACAATCAAGTGCCCGTTGATCGTCATTGCGTAACAAACAATCCTGACATTTCCCGGAATTCCTCCAAGAACATTTCCGACGGAAGGTAGGGTAATGGTGTCCCAAAGGTAGGGTAAGTATGTCCATGGTGACACGAAACCAGTCTCCATGGTAGGGTAACGTGACTTCCTTAGGTAGGGTAAACTCACCCGGCCTTCTGACCTAACCTTAGGCCTGAGTAGACATAGTCACATTACTAGTACTACCTAGGTACACCAAATACCTTAGGTACCTTCTGTTCCTAGAGATATCATGACCATTAGATATCTCTTAGATATGCGCCTGCATATTCGCCTCGTCTACCATCTGACCTCCTGGTCTGATGTATGTGTGTAGACGTAGGTTACTATAGCTCTATATCGTAGGGTCGTTACATCACTCCCCTCTTTTCTAAGGACCGACCTGGTCCGCTAACGTGGTCTTTTATTTCCCCGATTCGGTTCACCTGCAACCCTATGGTCTTTGGGTTTATGGGGATACCGATGGTGGAAATCCATCATGGCTTTTAAGCCAGTGCCCTCTAGCATCTCATATGGCTCCCAAGAGTTTTCCTCTGTACCATCACCTTCCCATGAAACTAGGAACTGAACGAAGCGATTAGGAAATTTCGCTTTCATATTGCTGTACCATCGACTATCTATGACTGACTCGATAACATAGCTGGACTCATTATCTACTATCTCAGAGACTGGGACTTCTTTAGTCCTTCTACCACTTGGGTCCTCACGATAGGGTTCTAAGAGTCCAACATTGAATACTGGATGGATTGACTAACGGGCAGGCAACTGGAGTTCGTAAGCTCGGTTACCAACCTTTCGCTTGACCACAAAGGGTCCAAACATTCGGTGGTCCAGCTTCTCCATAGGTCGCTTAGTGCGGATGTTCTTTCGAGTTAGCATCACGCGATAAGCCTTCTTTGCCCTGCCATTTGTGACATCTTCCATCGTAATGTATTCAGGTGATGGCAACCGTTTCTGGTCATGCCACTTTCTTTGCCTCTCTTGAGCTCGCTTAAGTGTATCTCGGACTGCTTGCCAGACACCTTCCCCATTCCTTACCAATAGCTCGCTATTGGGGTCAACACCTTGTTGCTCTGAGACTGTACCCGACCACTTGGTCCGTGGGTTGAAACTGTAGTTGATCTCAAATGGAGATAACCTAGTTGACTCAGAGGTTGATGTATTGTATGCATATTCCGCCAAAGGTAGTAGCGATGCCCAATCATCTTGCTGATAAGAACAATAACTTCTTAAGTATTGCTCTAAGGTCTGGTTCACCAGCTCAGTTTGCCCATTCGTCTCAGGGTGGAAAGCGGTCGATAACCGTAGTTTCAATTGCAGCTGCTGCAACAGGCTTATCCAAAACTAGGATGTGAATCGACTATCCCGGTCGGAGATAATAGATTCTGGGAGCCCATGGTGCTGCCAAACTTCCTTCAGGAATGTCAGAGCCAGATCTTTGATAGGGATCTCTGTGGCCAAAGGTATAAAGTGTGCCATCTTTGAGAAACTATCCATGATAACGCAAATTTTTGTACACCCCTCTGATTTCGGTAGTGCGACTATAAAGTCTATTGAGATATCCGTCCGCGGTCTTAAGGCCACACCAACAGGTTCCAGTAGACCAAACTTCTTATGCTTAACGGATTTCTTCCGTTAACAGGTATCACATGTACGAACATTGTCCGTAATGCTCTCATCCATCTTAGGCCAAAAGAAGTTAGCCCTAACCCTGCCTACTGTCTTATATGTCCCAAAGTGTCCCGCAATACGGGAGTCATGTTCAGCTTCCATAATCTTATCCTTCAATTCCTGTGAGTCCGGAATGTACTATCTGTTCTTATGGAGAAGGAGATCTCTTTCTATTGTCAGATTCAGGTCGACTCCTTTGTCTTCCGCTAACACAGCCTTTAAGTCCTTCATATAGATAGGATCCCGTCTCGCAGCAATTCGTAATGCATCCAAAAATGCTGATTGTAACCGGTAGCCCTGACAGGCTGGCAATGCTTATAGTCGTAAGAGATCTCGCTCCTGTCCCACGACCCATTGTCCGGGGCGAAAAAATGGCTTTCGTGTCTCTGATAGAGAATTACTTCCCCCTTCAGGGCGGTGGTCTCCACGTCTTGACAGTGCATCAGCCTTGGTGTTCAATCTCCCTTCACGGTAAACTACCTTGAAATTGAAAGGTTGCAGGAATTCTGCCCACCGATGTTGTCGGCGGTTGAGGGTCTTAGTACTATTAAAGTACCCCAAATTCTTGTGATTGGTGTAAACCGAGATTTCACCCGCTACCGACCGAAACAGATGTTCCCACTCTTTGAAAGCTGCAACTATGGCAGTCATTTCTTTGTCATGTACATCATAATTTATCTCCGCAGGGTGGAACTTGCTACTATGAAAGGCCACTGGATGCCATTTCTCATCTTCGCAGAATTGAGACAACACGGCACCCAAAGCAAAGTCACTTGCGTCCGTCTTCAACTTGGTTTGACAGGTAGAATCGATATGTGCTAGGATTGGTCCTGCAGTGAAGGCCTTTCTTAACTCAAAGAATGCCTCGCTACAAGCAGGGGTCCAATCAAATTTGACATCCTTCTTAGTAAGGTCCATCAAAGGCTTCGCTATCTTGCTGAAGCCCTCTATAAACCTTCTATAGAAGTTGGCAAAGCCAAGAAAACTTTGGACTCTGACGACATTAGTCGGTTTCTTCCATTCCAAGATGGAATCCACCTTCTTAGTAGTCATAGATATCCCCTTTTCGGATATTCTATAACCTAAAAATTCTATCTCACGTCGGTGCAAGAACGACTTCTTTATGTTTGCACACAGTCAGTGTTCCCTAAGCCTTTCCATTACGCGCCTAACCAACGAGACATGTTCTTCAATGGTCTCTGAATCGATCAAGATATCGTCCATATAGGCTACGACTCCTTCTCCCAGCATATCTCGAAATATGTCATTTATCATGCTCTGCAAGGTGGGGGGTGCGTTACATATCCCAAAGGGCATCACCTTAAAATGATGTAATCCCAATTCGCTACGGAAAGCTGTGAGTTCCTCATGCGAGTGTGCATCTCCGGTAGCCTTTTTGGCCATCCGGATCCCCCAATATCCATTTTTGAGGTCCATCAAAGTATACACTGTGGCTTTCGAGAGCCTTCCTGGCAGTTCATTCATTAACAGGAGAGGATATCTGTTCTTCACCGTTATTTTATTGAGCCCTCGGTATTCTATTACCAGTCTCAGTGTGCCATCAGGTTTTGGCACAAACAGTATAGGAGCGGAGGATGAGGAAGTAGGTCTTTCTATCTTCCCTGTTCGTAACATCTCGGTTATGAACTCCTTAAGTGCTTTCCGCTCTTTCTCTGATATTGGATAGATGGGCCCCCAAGGTGGGGTGCTTCCGGGGATCAATTCGATCCTGTGATCATACTTTGTATGTTCCAGTAACGCATCTATCCTTTCTTGGCTGAAGATATCACCAAAGTCCTTGTACTCCAGCGGGAGTTGGATTGTGACATCTCCTCCTCTCTCATCGGCAAATTCTACAGTTCCTAGAAAATATACATTTTCTGGATCTTCTGCCAATAGCTCCTCATCTGATATGTATACTAACCGCCTCTGCTCCGTAAGACCATTTGCGTTACAGAAATCTGAGCGCCAGGTCAGGGATCCTACTTTCCAATCTATGTCCGGGTTATGATCTCTCAACCACAACATTGGGAGATAGCCATCGACTCTTCTGTTGGCAATATCAGCTACCTCAAAGTGCATACGATTTATGTGATCACCGATCTTCAAGTCTAATGACTTGGTATAATGAAGACCTGATCCTGGTATATTATTTCCGCTTGCATCCTTAATCGGAGTATGGATCCTTTTCTTTACACAAGGAGCTTGGGTACTCTTGACCCATTGACTACTTAGTACGGGGCCCGTTGCTCCTCTATCTAGTAGTAACAGTGCTTCGGCACTCACTTGCCTACACCCTATGCGCCAATCCAATTTCACCCTTAAGTGAATTGATTTGCTATGTCGGGGTGGGCTTGAGTACCTCGCCTTCTTTCGCTGTCTTATCGTATTCATTCTTGCTAATCTCTGGCCTTTCGACACAAGAGCGGCCACAACGGGTCGGTAAATATTTTTCAGAATTGTTTAATCAATGAAGGGATTGGAGTGCTGTTTACTATCACGCCAGCATGATTTCGGGTATTAAACCCTCCTCAGGTAAACTTGAAAGATAACTTTTATTCAAGACTAATGACCCGAACCAATTCCAACCGTACAAGACAACTGACCCATATAAGACAAGAAAATACATTTGCTCTCTGGAGACGTCCAGTCAACCGGTGCCAAACAGGGCAACTTTGTGCCCCATCCCAATGTCGCGCGGTTCCCATTTTCCGAAGCGATCCCTCGGAGCAGAATGTTTATCCAACAGAAAAACCTGAAAGTAATTTCCCCAGAAATGTCCTACATGAATTTTAATATAAGAAATAACAAAACTCAAGAACTAAAAGGAAAACCACAACACTGTGCACGACCGTAACATCTACCTCACCAGGTAGTCTCCCGACACTACTGTATCAAAAACTGGTCAGAACTGAAGAGCTAGTCAACACGAATTGGTTCTTACCTCAATCCGTTCCACTTTGAGTGGCCATCCTTCCTTCAAGATCTTTGTTGATCTTGGTAGGTCAGCCTATGTCATTTCCTTCTTAGTGTTAGGTACTTACCTTCACTGAGGTCCGTGTCAACTTCCATAATAGTAGGAGAGGGTTTGCGAGCTTCCAAACGCTTGGGACCTGAGGGCGGCGGACGAGACACTTCAATACACTTTAGTCGCTTATTTCCCATTGTCGAAGATTCTGCCTTTGGTCGTGACCGTTTCACTCCGGCAGTATTCTTCACGGCATAAACAACTGGGGATGTCATCGAACACTGTCTCCAGACGTGTCCTTCCTTCCCACACTTAGTGCATTGCTTATTGTTGCGTCCTTTATCAGCGAGGGTCTGTGGGATGCCTTGATGAGCAATAGCATACTCAGACGTCCTAGCCCGCTTCCCGACGCCAACATTAGCGGTCTTCCGCGGTTTGTTGTCCTTCCAACCCAAACCTTTCTCCTTCTTCTTAAACCTTCCAGTAGGGTTAGAAGTTTCCTTCTCTCTCTTCTCTCGTGGTCTTGGGGGCTTCTCGTCAATGAGATGTCTGAAACGCTTGTCATCCTCTAAGTTATGACCGACTTGTCGGACTAAATCCAAGTAGTCGTTGAGGCTGTCGGGGTGAGGGGTTTTTAATGCCCACGTGTCCCGCAGCTTCGGTGTTATCCCCACCCTAACCTTATCCTTAACCTGTTGATGCTCTGTGTAGTTTAGCTTATACATCAGATCTATAATCCCGTCCAGGTAAGGAGCACTTTGGTTTGGGTTCATCACCAAGTTATTCCACTCGAGGAGATTCTTATCCCGATTCACATTATCACCTCCGTGACTCTGCTCTAACCGTTCACAGAAACCCTTCCATGTCCGCAGCGGCCCGTTCTTGTTGAATGGCATTCCCGCTCTTTTCGCAGCCTCACGGTTGATGTGAGCATGTATCCCCAGGTACTAGTTGCGGGCTTCGTTTTCGAGAAGAGTTATGACCAAGTTGATCTTATCCATGTCCGTCAGACGGCAATCGGAAAAGTATTCGAACCTGACTTCGACCAGAGTCAGAAAACTAGCCAGGTCCGTAATCACTCCGATAAATGTAGGAATGCCGCTTAGCTTCTCCGGCTTCCTGCGACTTGATGAAGACGAGGAACAAGATTGGTTTTGCAACCGCTCTCGTAGTGCATCTGCCCGACAATGATATCGGTCTTTCTTCTCATCGCTCCAGCCATTGCGACGTGGTCCCAAATAGGATGTGATATCAGGTAGGGAGTCGGCGTCATCATCAGAACTATCATCAGGATCGGAATCACCCGGATCTCCTGCGCCAGCCCCAAAGAATCCACCACCAGGAGGTAGGTTACCACCTCCGCTGCCTCCGGCGTTACCACCAAAGGTTTCCCTTGATCTCTCATAACGATCAAATTGGTCGTTTCGACCGGCATGATTCCCATCATCCGGAGGACCCCCTCCTGACGGTGCTTGTGGAGGCACTGAGCCTGCGGGCTGGTTACTCCCCGAAGGTATCGGGTTTGGCGCAGCCTGCGGCACCTTTAACCATTCAGCAAAAGCCGGACAGGTCTCTGGGTGTAGTGGAGGTCCCTCATGTCCTCTCTTTTCGCACCACCTACATTTGGGTTCTTCTCTTCCCTGTCCCTTATCTTGTCTGACCTCCTTTGGTGGACCCCCCGGTACCTCTGGCAGTGGCGGTTGACAAAAGAAGTCATGACGTCCTCCGTATCCAGGGCAAGTGGGGTGACAAAAGGGTCCTCTGTTTGAAGGTGTCGATCCAAACCCAGAACAGCCAGCATTTCCCGAAGGTTTAACAGGTACCGTTTGAATTCGGACCTGTGGCCCGTTGGGTTGGCGGGGCGTGGTCGCGACAGGGACAGGAGTACCTTGAGAGGCCGTGGTGGGTCGGACGGGCCCTCATCAGGTTCTCTCGAGTATATTCAACGTCTTCTCAATACGGTCAACTAGTCCCGGAGACCCAGGTCTCATGGTTGGCCATGTACTTTTGACCGCAAGTGGTGCAGGCATTGCTGCTGGAGTAGGGTTATGCTCGAAAGGTACGAGGGGACCTTGATCAAAAGATCCCCCTGAGGGGGGGAGGGGCGATACGGGAAAGCGGGTTGCGATTCGGGATGTTCCCCAGGCGTTACTGTGATTATAGGAGAGGGTTCTCGAATAGGTCGCGATGGTTGAGGGGACACTCGTCGTGAACCTTGTGGTCGTGTAGTCCCTATAGGACTGACGGAGTGACTGCGGGCCACCGAGGCAGAGAGCAAACGAGAGGAGGCACGAGCGAAGGAATGAGCTGCTTCGGATCTTTGATCCTTTAAGCTTTCCACGATTCTCATTCCTAACGGGCTCAGCTGAGGCCTGTATTTCTCGTTTCTCGCAAAGAGAGTCAGTGGCCCTGCATAATCCGCAGGTTTCTCCTTTAATAGGGGCACCGCAGGGACCGCCTCAATCATCAGGACATCATTGTCCTAGCCTATCTGGTATCCATCCTTTGCAGCCTTTTCCAATGCTTCCATCCGCACCCTCATTGCCTCTTGGTTTCCTAACAATACCAAGAATGCTTCATGTTGCCTTTTCATCCATCCCACTGATGAATCTATGATCTGTTTCCAGAAGCCCTTCTGTGTCTTCTTATTCCAATTATTCAATTCCCACTTTGCCCTTGTGATCTCCTGCATCACTTCTCATAGGATGTACGGCTCGACGAAGTTGCGCGTGAATTCCGCAACGGTCAATTCTTCAGCTTCGGGGTTGTCCTTTTGTACACCTTGTGCAAAAGGAATGTCGCTTAGGAACGACAGAGCGGCAATGCCGGGGTCCGGGAGGTCCAAATCTCGACATTCATTAGGGAGTTCGATAGGAGCTGCGTCGATCAATAGATGCGATGACTCTGCTGGGCCTCGCGTGTCTACGATAATAGAGGCTCTGAAAATAGCAGATTCTAGTGGATTCTCGTTGAGATCCAAGCTGCTCTCTGAACTGGACATTGTCTCCTCGACCGTCGCTGGCAAAGCTTGAGTAGCAATCGTGGTCTAATAACATAGCTTTCGCCAATAAAAATTCAGGAGGAGAGTTAAGCGAGAGGCTCGCTTAACGATATACTGTAATGGGGGCTCCCTCAGGTAGATGGCTCCTAATGATGCGAGCGCACCAAACTTCGAATGTGTCGAATACAGGTCTTGCAAAAGTGTAAAGAATAAAAGTAAACGGTAAAACTTAATATCGTTAAGCTGAGGCTTATCTCAATTAAAGTCTCTCGAGAGGATGTTGATTGTGTCGGGATAGGAGAGTTCTCGTATAATCTTTAAGTAGTCAGACTTATACCAAAAACTCCCCTATCAGGTTACCCCGACCAATATGAGTATGCCCTTCTCCGTAAGGGTTGCCTCGGCACCATTTCTGTGTCCCCGACGGGCCATAGGTGTCAGTGCACTCTAGCAGAAATTCCCTATACGCACATCAGTTCCTGCAGCGTGTTTACCAATACACGTGCCAGAGTCAAAACTTTTGCACATCGGCGTCTCATCAGTGGCTAACTGTCGAGACCCTTAGGAAAGCTAAGTAAATGACTCTCTTCCTATATGCTATGACCTATGCAAGCCCTCGTAGACATCAGCTGTCTTCCGGCTAAGTTCTATCTTTCTTGATTGCGAACTTAGGGGGTCTATGACGCTCCCGTGGAGAGCTGTGTTGGTGGCGGGACCCATAGGCGCTACCCATGGCCCCTCACCCCCGACACACCACTCACCGTGATAAGTATCAGGCTATTAGAGTCTTCAAGCAACCCGCAAAGAGCCTACGGCAAAGGGGCGCGTGTAGGCTTGATTGGTGTAAAACCTTCCCAGGTGTCTCCGGCACTACCTGGGACTACTCTGGGGACCCTTCCGAATAGCGCACGCTAACTCCGTCAGTTTTGGTCTGTTTTACTCCGTTCTTTTTGGAGAAGGTACTTGACCTTCTTACCTTGCCCCCCTTGTAAATCCTGCGAACAGCCTCCGGTCGGACGGCCGGCGGCGATGCATACACTATTATGGACATGTCTTTATAGATTCCATTTAACTAGCATAACGGCAACTCCACCCATTTTAGCCCATGACGCCCAGGGCGAACCCTGGGGCCGCAGGTACCTGTTAGGAATAATTCTACCAAGTTACAGCTTGTTTGGAGCACTATAGCTCCTTCCGTAGTCTTCCGATCAAAGTACAATCAAGTGCCCGTTGATCGTCATTGCGTAGCAAACAATCCTATCATTTCCCAGAATTCCTCCGAGAACATTTCCGACGGAAGGTAGGGTAATAGTGTCCCAAAGGTAGGGTAAGTATGTCCATGGTGACACGAAACCAGTCTCCATGGTAGGGTAACGTGACTTCCTTAGATAGGGTAAACTCACCCGGCCTTCTGACCTAACCTTAGGCCAGAGTGGATATAGTCACATTACTACTACTACCTAGGTACACCAAATACCTTAGGTACCTTCTGTTCTCAGAGATATCCTGACCATCAGATATCTCTTTGATATGCACCTGCAGATTCGCCTCGTCTCCCATCTGACCTCCTGGTCTTATGTATGGGCGTAGACATAGGTTACCATTGCTCTATATCGTAGGGTCGTTACAATGGGGCACTCCTTGGAGGTAGCCATATAATCGTTTCAACAGTTGTGGGAGTTGCTGGTGGTGTGAAGGCATGGCTTGCCCTTGGTAGGGCAGTCAGATCTGACGCTTGCGTGGAGGTAGGCTGTGGGCTCCTGGAAGCAGATAGCACAGTGGGTGGTTTTGTTGCATTGGGTACGGAGGAGACTGAATTCCAAGGATCTGGGGCATTGGGTATCAGGATCAACAGCAAGATAGCTCTGTACCTTAAACTTTCTTCCAAAGAGTGAGGGGCCTCTGTGGAGGACGTTTTCTGTAGAGTCTTCGCTGGCAATAGTAAGAACCATGGCAGATGCCGTCTTGTTCTAATGTTGGGCTTCTGTGGTGAGCCATTGGGGAGGGCGGGGGAGGTGGGTGCCTGGATTGAAAGTTTTAATCTCAGCCTGAACAGTAGCAAAGGTGGAGGTGGTGCGGATGCCGTCAACGATGACCTTGTACCAGACCTCATCCATTCTGAGACGGTTGGCGGTTGGGATGATGGCTCTGAGAGCCTCCTCAAGGGCAAAGGGGTGGTTTTTAAGAACAGTGCAGCGAGGAGTATTGTCCTTGGTGACAAGGAGGACATGGTTATTATTATTATTATTATATCTCACTATCTCGCTTATGCAGCCAAAGGCTATGAAGCGGCACTACCTACATCTGGGTACTCTCAAGTACCTGGGCTATGGATCCATCTCTTACTACATAATAGTGTCATCTTTTTGCTGCGCACCCCGGCCAAAGCGCAAACAACAACATAAATCCCCCTTCCTGCCTGAAGCCTAACAAATTAAGGAAATACAAAGTAATGAAACCTAAACAGCCCTGCTCCTCCTATCAGTTGCTGCCTGGTCTGTGTGTAGGTAGGTAGGACAATCCTTGGAGGTCGCAAGGTCATTGTTGCCACAGTTGAGGCAGAGGATTGTGGTGTGAAGGCATGGTATGCTCTTGGTAGGGCAGTCTGACCTTCCGCAAGCGTGGAGGTGAGCTGGGTGTTCCTGAGAACATATCGCACAGTGGGGGGTTTTGTTGCATTGGGTGGAGTGGTGACCGAATTCCAAGCATCCAGAGCATTGTGTGTCTGGACCAAAGGTAAGGTAGCGTTGCACCTGAACCTTCCTGCCAAAGAGTGAGAGGCCTGTGCTGAGGGCTTTGTCTGTAGGGTCTTTGCCAGCAATTGTGAGCACCATAGCTGATGCAGCTTTGTTCTGGCGTTGGGCTTCAGTGGTGAGCCATCTAGGAGGGCGGGGGAGGTGGGTGCCAGGGTTGAAGGCTTCAATCTCTGCCTGGACTGTGGAAAAGGTGGTAGTAGTGGGGATGCTGTGAATGATGACCTTGTGCCAGACTTCATCTTTTCTGAGGCCACAGGCGGCAGGAATGGTAGCTCGGATAGCTTCCTCAATAACCAAGCAGTGGTTCTTGAGGACAGTGGAGGCAGGAGTGTTATCCTTCGTAATGAGGAGGACATGGTGGTTAGGTGTGAACTCAATGGTGGAGATAAGTTGCTTCTTGATAGCTGTATTAACAGCATCGGGGATGTGGAGGTGATTGGTATCATCTGGGAGGGCAGTGCCATCTCTCTCAATAACAATAGTACCGTCGCGTTTGGTCAAAACAAAAGATTTAGCTCTCCTGCTTGGTGTAGAGGTAAGGGGGCGGGTTGGGGGAGGTTTGGTGACCCTCTCGGCCCAGGTTTGTTGTTGGGGGGGTGGTTGTGGTGGGGCCATGGTAGTGGTGGTAGTGGCTGTTTGCTGTACTAGCTGTTGTTGAAGTTGTGAAACTTTGGTGGTGAGCTGGGAGATTTGATCCTTCAAGCTGACAGTATCTTGGATATGACACTTTTGGACAACCTCCATGTGAGCGATAAGAACCTGGAAGAAGTTCTCAAGATGTGGAACCCTCTCATTGACGGCAAAGCGGGAGTCTCTGTGCTGTTCCTCCGGGCCCCGTGGTGACCACTGAGCAGTGCCAGGAGAAGGTGTAGGCTGGGTGGGCAAGGCAGGGGGCTGGACTGTGTCCACTGGAGAAGGAGGATCTTCTTCCATCTGGTAGTCTGCAGGTGAGGAGGATGATGGTGGGTCTGGGGTGGGGTTGAAAGGGGGTGCAAGTGGATTTGCAGACCCCTTCCCTCTGCCTTTGCCTCTGGGAGGCATCAGAGGAGTCAGGAGTGGGACTCAGTTGATAGAGGTGATGGAGAACAAATAATAAAGGATGATTTGTTGATGAAAAGTCTGTAAGAGGAGTGGGGGAAGCTGTGAGAATTGGTTGTTGGCCAATGAGGTAGAAGCTCGGCGAAAGATTTGGTGTGGTTTTTTCTTTCGCTGTGGTTGTACCGTCAATGGAGTCACAGGAGGACATGCTGGTTTGGTGTGAACTCGATGTTGGAGATAAGCTCTTTCTTGATCGCTAGGATCACAGCATCGTGGGTGGTGAGGCGGTTTGTATTGTCTGGTAGGGCTGTTCCATCGCTTTCAATCACAATCATACAGTCATGTTTGGTAAGGAGGGACACGCGAGGAGTTTTGTTTGGCAGAGAGGTAGAGGGTTTGCCCGAGGCTGTTCTGGCAGCTTTTTGGGTCTAGGTTCGCATGGTTGGGGTTGCTGGCAAGGTAGATTGATGGGTGGTTGAGGGTTGTTGCAATAGTTGCTGTGACTGAAGCTGCACAACTTGGTTGGTGTGGTTAGTTATAATGGTTTTCAGGTCCTCTGTATCCTGAATATGACATTCCTAGATGACAGTGAGGTGCTTTTCCATGGCTGTTAAGGTGATTTGGAGGATTTTATACTTCGCAATCATAGGCTCACGATCTTCTCTGAGTTGAACAACCTAGTTGTGCCGAGGGTCTGAGGCAGAGGCCTCCTCTTCATGCTGTTGAATGGAGGTGCTGACCGTGTGAACTGGTCATGGAGTATCCTCAGCCATCTCAGCATCACCAGGTGAGGCTGGGTTTTGAGGAGGTAGGAGGTTGAAAGGGGATGAAAGAGGGTTTGCAGCCCCCCTTCCTCTGGCTTTGCCTTTGGGAGGTATCAGAGGGGTCAAGGATGGGACTCAGTTGATAAAGGTGATGGAAAACAAATGATAAAGGATGATTTGTTGATGAAGACTCTGTAAGAGGGGTTGGGGATGTGGTGAGAATTGGTTGTTGGCCAATGAGGCAAACGCCCGGTGAAAAATTTGGTATGGGTTTTTCTTTCCCTGTGGTTGTAACAGTAACGGAGTCTTTGATGCGATTCCATGCTGTAGTCACTCCTCGTCACCTGACTACGAGATAGATAACAGCCTTGACTCTGACTCTGGGTCAGATATGGCTGGAGATATGTGGAGAATAATGGATGGCTTGGTCGGCTCCCACCAAGAAACCCTCCTTGGTCTTGACAATGTTGGCTTTAAAATGTGCCAGTGATGTCACAGGTTGGAGAGGACAACCAGAGGACTGATTGACATGGTTGAGGCACAAGATACCCCTATTGTTACGTTGGAAGGTTTAGCAGCTTAGTTATCACCAGCCTCCCCTGTCAATTCTGTGCAGTCCACAAAGGACTAGGTGCCAGTCGGTACAGATAACAGGACTTATATGGTTGTGGCTGGGGCAACACTGGCAGGAGCACTGTTGGTTTCAGTTAATTTTGTTTTTGATATTCAGATCTTCGACTCCTCAGACCCCAGCTCTGCAATATCTCCCCAGGGTGATGGACCCAAGCCTAAGAGGACTAGGTTACCAGCCCAAATTGGGAAAAGGCGAGTTAAGTACAAACCCTTTGGGGAAGCTAGGAGGATGACACAACAATCTGCCTCTGAATGTTGTGACACTTCAGTGACCCCGGCCATGATTCAGGAGAACGTATCAACTACTCTGGTCCCAACTCAGGAGAGTTCATCGCTGACTTTGGCCAAGGCTGAGGTGAAATTCAAGCCGCACTGGGTGGCCCACTCTCTCTCTGGAATTGTGCCAATGGATCATCCAACTCCATTTGGCCTAGCTGCTATGACAACTAGTGCGTGGACCATGGTAATATCCTGCAAGGGTACGCAGAAGATGCTAGTTGGATGAGCAGACCCCGACGACAAGGCCCCAGCCCCACCTGCATCCGCCCTGACTCCTAATGCTAGGGAACGATACCTCACTATCTGGTTAGTTATCCGTGCGGGTACTAGAAAAAAGGTTCTCCTCCCCAATGGTGTTTTGACTGAAACCATCTGGCCTCGTATTAATGTGTCCCTGTCCAATCAGGGACAGGTTGAAGGGGGTTATCCCTATCTCAAGGAACTGTGGCTAATGGACAGCACTGAATGCATTTGCTTGACCCTGGCTGATCACCTGGTCACTGACATTCCTGGACGACTGAACAAGGTCAAGCTGTTTCTCGTTAAGGACTTGGGAGGCCAGAATTTGATTTCCAAAGGGATTTGGCCAAAATGGATATCCTAGTTTATGGGGTTCCGTTGGCTGATAATGGCCGGGGTTCGGTATGAAAGGTTGATGGTTGGATGGGTGACAAGGCTGATGACGGCCTTCGTACTGATTTGGAGATGGGTAACCAGGGTGTTATTACAACTGGTCGTCCCAACAGCCTTGGATCCAGCAGTGGTATCAGGAACAATAATGCGACCTCATGTGGTATTAGATTTGCAGTTGAGACCAATGAGGCTGTTTTAGCTTCACTCAAATCAGAGTGCATCATCCTGCGGGGTGGACCTTGGAAGGTGAGGGTGTTCCCGTGATACCAACCCGCCACTGTGTGTACTAAGAGTCTCCAAGTGGAACATCAGCAGATTACTGATGGCTTCCCCTGTTGCTGTAAGTTTTGCTTTGTCAACCACTTGTCCCATGAGCATGTATGGCGTGCCGTTCACTGCCCTGTGTGGATAGGTGCAATGTGTGGCCATATGCGCTGGTTGTGCTTCTTGTATGATAGGTCTGACCACCTTGTAAGGCACCAAAGCTCTCTACACAGCAACCTGACCCTGTATTTCGAGATGATTATTATTATTATATCTGATTATCTCGCTTATGGAGCTAAAGGCTATGAAGTGGCACTACATACATCAGGGTACTCTCAAGTTCCAGGGGTATGGATGTGTCTCTTACTACATAATAGTGTCATCTTTTCGTTGGGCACCGCGGCCAAAGTGTAAACAACAAAATACAGTCCTCCTCCCCGCCTAAAGCCTAGCAAATAAAGGAAATACAAAGTAATAAAACCTAAGGAGCCCTGCTCCTCCTATCAGTTGCTGCCTAGTGTGCGTGTAGGTAGGTGGGACAATCCTTAGAGGTAGCCAGGTGATTGTTACCACAGTTGAGACAGAGAATAGTGGTGTGAAGGCATGGTTTACCCTTGGTAGGACAGTCTGACCTTCCGCAAGTGTGGAGGTGGGCTGGGTGTTCCTGAGAACATATCGTGCAGTGTGGGGTTTTGGTGCATTGGGTTGGGTGGTGGCCAAACTCCAAGCATCTGGAGCATTGAGTGTCAGGACCAAAGATGAGATAACATTGCACCTTAAATTTCCTGCCAAAGAGAGAAAGGCCTCTACTGAGGGCTCTGTCTGTAGGGTCTTTGCCGGCAATCGTGAGGACTATAGCTGATGCAGCTTTGTTCTGGCATTGGGCTTCAGTGGTGAGCCATCTAGGAGGGCAGGAGAGGTGGGTGCCATGGTTGAAAGCTTCAATTTCTGCCTGGACTATGGAGAAGGTAGTGTTGGTTGGGATGCCGTGAATGATGACCTTGTGCCAGATTTCATGTTTTCTGAGGCCAGAGGCGGCAGGAATCGTGGCTCTGATAGCTTCTTCAATAACAAAGCGATGGTTCTTGAGGGTAGTGGAGGCAGGAGTGTTATCCTTGGTGATGAGGAGGACATGATGGTTAGGCGTGAACTCAAGGGTAGAGATAAGTTGTTTTTTGATAGCTGTGTTAACAGCGTCGCGAATATGGAGGTGGTTGGTGTCATCTGGGAGGGCAGTGCCATCTCTTTCAATAACAATAGTATGGTCACGTTTGGTCAAAACTTCAGGTAGTAGAGTTTTGTTTGGTGTGGTTGTAGAGGGGTGGGCAGGGGGTGTTTTGGCTGTCCTCTGGGCCCAGGTTTGTTGAGGTGGGGGGTTTGGTAGTGTTGGGGGTGGGGGAGCGGGGGTGGAGGCTTGCTGTTGAAGTTGTTCTTGTAGGTGTGAAACTTGTTGGTTGAGCTTGTCAATTTGCCCTTTCAAGACTGCAGTGTCACTGATGTGCCTTTGCTGGACAATGCTGAGGTGGTTGATAAGCGATTGCAAGGAGTCCTCAAGATAGCTGACTCGTAGTTTGCTGCAGAGGTTGGTGTCTCTGTCAGGATTGTTTGGTTCCCATGGGGACCACTGAGCAGAGCCAGGTGTGGATTGGTTTGGAGCAGCGGGAGGCAGGACTGTATCCACAGGAGAAGGAATGTCTTCATCCATCTGGGTGACTCCAGGCATGGTTGGAGCTGGGGTACTCTGGTGGGGTTGAAATGGGTGTGCCAGGGGGTTGGCAGCACCCCTGCCTCTGCCTCTAGCCCGTGGAGGCATCAGAGGTGACAGTAGAAGGACCCACTTGATAAAAGGTGATGGGAAACAAATAATAGAGGATGATTTGTTGATGCAAAGTCTGTAAAATTGGTGGGGAAGCGTGAAGATTTGGTTGTTGACCAATGAGGTAGGGGTTGGCGAAAAACTTGGTGTGGTGTTTTCCTTCGTTGTCGTTGTAACGGCAATGGAGTCTTATTTCGGGATGAGGAAGAGCCCTGCCAGCCAGGTGGTCAAAGTGTTATGCTTACCATAAGGTCAGTCATATCCGATGAGATGACTAACAGTTCCGCAGGATCTGCTATAGCTAGGTTTGACCGAGAAACCAGTAATATTGGCCCTATGAATAGGGGCGGATCAGCTGAATCTCTGCTTTCATACTTATTACAGCTAAGACATTAAATGTGGGGTGGAGTGTAAGGAACCGGAGGCTGGTGTTTGATATATTATCTTATATTGATTTGTTCTTTATTTTGGACCCTCCTGTTGATGGTAAGGGTTGTTATGTTATGCATGAGGCTGAGGGGTGGGATTTGCTGCTTTTTTGCACCTGAGCCTAGTGTTGAGGTGTTTGTACTCTCGTCTTCGTGCATTATTACTGATTATTATATCTCATTAAGCTTATGGAGCCAAAGGCTATGTACTTGTGAAAGTACATGATTGTAGTGCTTCTCACTACTGGTGCCTAACTCCATCTCCTCTATCATTGTGTCTCCAGTTCACTGGGCCTTCTGCCATCCAATTTCCCTCTATTCCACCACCTGGCCTGCTGCCATCCTCTATGCTCTCCATCTCTCCACCTCTGTCTCCTTGCCCTCATATCCCAGTCCTCATCCCTGCTCTTCCCAAATTGTATCCTCCACCTCACCTACTTCTGTTGCCAGAGCCCTCACACTCTGGCACTTGTCCAAGGTGGCCTAGCCTAGTTGCAACCCAACTCTTTCTCACAAACTCTCCTGAAGCCAGTAATCCAGCTTTAGATCCAAGCAAATCGGGAGGGGAAAGTG